>PVKS010005082.1:0-24010 GCA_004027875.1 Aplodontia rufa | reverse complement strand
GGGCAAGGAGATAGCTTCTACCCAATTAGTTAGATGGTCTGCTATCACTAGTAAATATTTTAAATGTCCTATTTGAGGCATCTCAGTATAGTCAATTTGGATGCTTTGGAAGGGTCTTAATCCCTTTCTTCCCTCTAATTTAAGGAAAAAAAGATAATTCCTACCATTGGTACCTGCATAAAATTATTTGTTTTCTGCGGTTCTGGTTGGTTTGTGCCCCCCTGCATTGCCCATCCACCTTAAACCTTTGGTCCTGTCAACCTTGGGAGTTTCAGTCACTCTCCACCCCTTAGGCCACCATAACAAGGCAATGGGTTGCATCTCCCCTTGGAGTGGAAGTCCCACGACCCCCCAGGCTACTCATACAGCCCCACATTGGGCATAAAAATTGTTATAAATGAAATCAAGCACATGGTTGGGTGTGGGTGAGCAACGCAGAAATTTTACTTTGGCAGAAGGGTGAAAGAAAAAATGCACACCTAGCAAGGAAGTGAAGGGCTTTTAATTCCAACCCAACACAATACTGTCCTTTGCTCTAATTGGAGGAGCTCAGGTGCACAGTCTGTGTGATTGGCTGTGATTAGGTGGAGGCAGGTGCAAAGAGGGAGTAGGTGGCAACTGGGAGAGAATGGCGGTGGGGGTTTCTGCATATGTGGTGAGGGTCATAGTGATTCAAAGTTCACCGGTAGAGCATGACTGGGTACTGGAAGGGGTCCTTGGAAAGAGGTAGACATACATAGGTGGACATGCACAGGTGGGGGAGTTGCTATTTTCAAATGGGGAGAGAGATCTAAAATGGAGGTAGTAGGTTATACATCACAATCTTTCAAGTTTGTCAGAAAAGACATACATCTTACAATGTCTTCTTGGATCCATTCTTCATTTAATAGGGTTTTATTCAATCTCTACATATATGTGTGTTTTGTGCCATGGTTTTTGCTGTTAATTTTTAGGGTCATGCATCAGGGTCTGATAGGATACATGGAATAATATTTACTTCTTTATATTTGCTGAGATTTCCTTTGTGAACTAGTATATGATCTATTTTGGAGAAGGATCCATGTGCTGCTGAGAAGAAGGTATACTTTGCCAGTTTGGGATGGAATATTCTGTAGATGTCTATTAAGTCTGCTTGATTTATGTTGTTGTTTAGACTGGAGATCTCTTTATTGTTTCTTTGTTTTGATGATCTGCATATTGGTGATAAAGGAGTGTTAAAGTTTCCCAGTAGGGTTGTGTTGAGGTTCACAAGTGGTTTTATGTCTTGGAGTACTTTGTCCACATAGTTGGGAGCATTGGTGTTTGGAGAGTATATATTTACTATGGTTATTTCCTCCTGTTGTATTGTTCCCTTTACTAGGATGCAGTGGCCTTCTTTAACTCTTTTGATTAATTTATGTTTGAAATCTACTTTGTCAGATATAAGTATTGCAACTCCAGCTTGCTTTCTTGGGCCATATGCCTGGTAGATTTTTTTCCATCCTTTCACCCTTAATCTGTGGGTTTCACTGGCTGTAACATGGGTTTCCTGTAAGCAGCATATTGTTGGATTTTGTTTTTTGATCCAATCTGGTAGTCTGTGTCTTTTGATTGGTGCATTGAGACCATTCACATTTAGTGTTAGAATTGTTAGGTGTTTGTGGTTCAAATTCATTGTACTTTATTAGTAAATTCTGTGCTGTCTTAGTTATCTATGATAGCATGTACCTTTATTGAATTTCCTCTGATTGTAGGTTTTGAGGAGTATTAGCTTGTACTTGTATCTGGAGTTCATCTTTGAGAATTCTTTGTAATGCTGGTTTCTGTTCATGAATGCTGCAAGTTTGTTCTTATCATGAAAAGTTATTATTTCCCCCTCAAATTTGAAGCTGAGTTTTGCTGGTTATAGTATTCTTGGCTGCATGTTGTGTTCATTCAGGCATCAAAAGATCTCCTCACTTCCAGAGTCTGAACTGAAATGTCAGATGTGATTCTGATTGATTTGCCTCTCAATGTGATTTGGCGTTTCTCCCTTGCCACTTTCAATATTCTAACCTTGATTTCCCTATTGTACATTTTGAATATGATGTGTCTTGGTGAACTTCTCATTTGATTAGGCCTAGTGGGTGTCCTATAAGCTTCCTGGATGAGCATATCTGAGTGTATTTTTATATGGGCAAATTTTTCTTTAGCAATTTCCTTGAGAATATTTCTTATCCCATTTGTTTGTGTTTCAATTTCTTCCCGTATGCCAATTACTCTTAAATTGTTTCTTCTCATTTCATCCCAGACATTTTAAAAATTCTGTTCTTGTTCTGTGAGTTTCTTCTTCTTTTTTTGCCATCTGTGTGCTCTAGCTTGCTCAGCCTGTCCTCATTGTCAGAAGTTCTTTCTTTAAGAGCTGAGATTTTGTTTTCTATAGAAGTTAGTCTGTTATTAAATTCTTCCATGGTTCCTCTTGTATCATTGACTGAAGATTTTAGCTCTGTTCCTTTTTGAGTATACCTATTTCTTTGATAACAGAGTTTTTCATCTCTTCAGTCTTCTTACCAAGTCCCTTCATTATATCTTCTTTTAGTTCATTGTTCCTTTTAGTAATCAGATCATTAATAATACTTTCAAAGTTTTCATCTTGACCCCTATCCATGGCATCCTTTTGGGGGAATTTTGGGTTTGAGGTGAACCTCTCCTTGTTTGATTCTTCATTTTGAAGAGCTTCCTATGGATCTCTGAATTGAGATTTCCTGAGAGGAATGTAGGCAGTATTCTAGGTGATTTTTCCTTGCAAGTCAAATGGTCAGATGAGCCACCAACTCTTTGATTATCACCTTCTTCCAGATGCTGTTTCTGCTGGGTTCCTGATGTTGCTTTACCTTTTGGTTCCAGGCTCAAGGTTGTAAATCTGAACCTACCAAAATGGAGAACTACCTTCCAGCTGGACTCAAACAGGCCCCAAGAGGAATGCAGGGTGCTCGTAGGCAGGGGCTGCTACAGGCAGGGAACCTCCCATGGTTGGTCCTGAGCAGGGCTGCTCTGGACGGGGTTCCTTCTAGTGGTGTCCTGAGTGCCTTCTGGTGGGACTTATAAAGGTCCCAGCCGGAACGCAGGGGGTAGGTAGGTGGGGCTGCTTCAGGCGGAACCTCTCCTGGTTGGTCTTGAGCAGTCCTGCTCTGGACAGGGGTTCTACTGGGGGTGTCCTGAGCACCTTCAGGTGGGACTCAAACATGCCCAGCAGGAGCGAGGGGTGTCTGGTAGGTGGGAAACCTCCCTGGTTGATCCTGAGCATAGCTGCTCCAGATGTGAGTCCTACCAGTGGTGTCCTGAGCGTCTTCTGGCAAGACTCAAATAGGCCCCAGCCAGAACGCAAGGCATAGGTAGGCCTATTCTATCTTTTCAATTCTATTCAAGAACATATTTCTAAATGACCAAGGCTGACAAAAGACTGTGGTTTAAGGCACACAGATAGACAAAGTCTAAAAATACTGGGATGCCTTGTTTATTTGGTTGTGAAATCTTCCCCAGGAAGGAAATGGCATGACTTGTTCATGAGATTTAAATCATCTTGTATGTTCATCTTATGTTCACAATCAGATTAGACCCTCAAAGAGGAACCTTCCAGAGCACCTCCTCTTTACTAAGAAGCACAGGATGTACAAAATTTAATGCCTGTCATCTATGCTTTGCAGGGCTGAAGAGACAATCCAATGAGTTTTCAGTTCTGAGCCCCAAAGTCGATAACATGCTCAGCAAAGGCCCACACCAAGTGAGGGAAGCCATGCAGCAGAGACCTCCCCGCCCTCTTGTCTCAGTGTTTGCAGACTAACTGCTCTTCCTTAATCAGGAGTGAATTCAGGTAGCTGAAGCAGTGATAAGATCTCCACTTCAGGATTGGGAATGAGTGGGCAGGGACCAGATGCAGCCTCCACCATTGACAGCTGCAAACCCCAGAAGGTCCAACCTGGATGCAGCGGTATGGAGGTGTGGAGCTGATGATTTTTGAGGATGTCTATTCAGACTGCAATGCTGTACTGTGTACCAGGAAAGAGTATGTTCATTTCGAGACTGGCAAGAGGTAATTCTTAAATTCTGTAAAGAACGAGCTGATTCTCACAAAATTAAGGCTAGCAGAATCCCTTGAAGAACTGGCCCTCCTTCAATCTTGTCTTCTATGCATTCTCCAGCTTCCGCTTTTTGGAGGAACAGTCAGTCTTTTTAAAACAACAGAAACCTCTTTATTCAGGTGTAATTGACATACAATAAACTGCAGTTATTTTAAGGCTATAATTTTTAAGATATATATATATATATGTATATATATATATAATTTTATTGAGAAGTTGTGCTTTGTACAGTCATAAATGCATATGTAGTAACAATATGATGTGCCCCTGATCCTAATCCAGAATTACTCCCACATCATCCACACCCCAGTCTCTTGACTCTTCTATATTTCCCCCTGTAACAGATATAAATGTCTTTATATTCATACACATATGTTTATATGTGCACTTTCCAGAATTAAATGATTGCATAAGTATTTTTTGCCTTCTTGGAGGAGTAAAGACTAAGCTACATTATTGATTCTCCCTCTAGATCCCTTCCTAGTGTCCCTCCCTCTCCCCTCTCTCCTGCCTATTTCCTCCCCACACACATATCTATGGTTACCCTAGATTATGCGTTGCTTCAACTTTGATGAGTCTAGTACCCAACCCTGGGTTTTGCTCTAGCCTGTACAAATTTTTAAGGCTATAATTGGAAACGTTTTGGCTTTTTGTATTCAACCATGGACCATTATCACAATCAAGATGAAGAACACGGCCATCACTCCCCAGAAGTAACCCATCCTCTGCACTTTCCATCTCCATCCCCAGGAAACTATTGATATTCTCTCTGTGGTTACGGAGTAGATTGCCAATTAAAAAATTTATATATATGAAAGCATGTGGTATGCATTCTCTTTGCCCATCTTCTTTCACTCAATTATTTTGAGATTTGAGATTTGTGCATGTTTTATTGTGTATATATAGTAATTTCTTAACCTCAGTGGCAGTATTCCATTAACCCATGATATAGACACACCATGATTTGTTTATCCATTTAGCAATTAATGGGCAGTGAAGTGTTTTCAGTTGAGTGAAGTGTTTCAGTTCAACTTCATTTAAAATGAAGTTGCTATATGCTTTGGTGTATAGTTTTTAAATGAGCATATACCCACACTGCTTTGGGGCAAATACCCAGAAGTGGGATGATGAAGTCATAGATATAGTTTTAAATTTTTAAAAATCTTCTGAAATGTTTTCCAAAGTGTTTGCACTACTTCATATTCCCATGAGATATGCTTGAGAGATTGGTCATTTGCCACATTCCTGCCAGTGCTCGACAAGATAGTCTTTTATATTTTAGAAATTCTAGTGCAACCATAGAGGTATCTCATTATAACTACAACTTGGATTTCCTCACAACTAATGATACTGAGCATCTTGTCACATGTTTCTTTGCAATTTCAATACCTTTCTGGTGAAGTGACTGTTCAATTATTTTGCACATTTTTAACTTGGGTTTTTTACTTTCTAATTGTTGAGTTTCATTGCTCATTATTACTGAATTTGAGTTTCTAGTTCTTGAGAAGCAGAGGTGGGGGATTTTATTGAGGGACACAAAAAGAGTTATGCTAATAGTATAAAAAGTGGTATTTTGTAGTCATCAGACTAGTTAATCAGAAGGGAATGAAGGAATTACTCTATAGAGCCCACATGACTTGAAGAAATTGAATTGTTCTTAAGTCATGGGGGAGAGAAGTCTAAATCTGGAATTCATGGGATTTACTAGGTTGTATATTTTTGCTTTAATGTCTGGTAAGAACCATCAGTGGGTGTTTGGAGAAGCATGACAAGCTCCTGAAACCGGAGACTCAGACTTCTCGAGAAGTATGGCATACAACGATTGAAAGAAAGTAAGTAAGATAAACAATGGGTAAGAATAATGAACTTTAACATGGAGTGTAAAAGAAGGAAATAATGGATATTAGTTGCATGCTAGTTGAAGTTCTGGAAAACTGTAGCTGTGTGTATCATAGCTTGTACCACTATTGTAATTTTTAAAAATAGGTATTGAAGGTAAAAGAATGTATCTTGAGAAATGAGAGGTGCCAAGTAGTGCGTGGTTTGGGTAACACTGTCAGGGCCTCACCTATGTACCATAAGTTTTATTTCAATATTGCACTCTGGACTTTTCCGTATGAAGGCTTTCTCCAAATCCAAAAAAGTATGTTTTGCCATGCACATAGGAGGAAGATGTTGCCAAATAATGAAAATCCCTGGGAATAGCCTCCTAATAGTGACTAATAGGGGTTAGTACATAAATATAACTTCCAGAATTTTTCACCCAGAAAATGTCTCAATAAGAGATATTTTATTGGTGGTATTTTCAGAAAGCCAAGGAAAGAGCTCTAAAATGAAGTCAACCCTGACAACATTTACAGCTTATGGAATTGTAAGAAGGGAATTGGTGTTGGTTCAGCCACAGTCAGTGGCATTTGATATTGGCAGCCCTCACACCTCAATATACCTTCCCATCTGGCTCTCTTCTAGCTTCTCTTCTTCTCTACTGATATTTTTCTTTGCTTTTACAGCAAAAATATTCGCACTCAAAATGTCATTTAAAACCTGATTCTAAGGAACCAAAACCATAGGTAGTGTCTATGATGCATAATCACCAAGGATATAGCAATGTGTGTGTGTGTGTGTGTGTGTGTGTGTGTGTGTGTGTGTGTCCTGATTTGGCAGCACAGTGAATAAATGTCATTCTAATAATAATTATGTTTCCTTAGATTTTTATTATATTTCATATGCTAAAATTTGTTAATACACATTTCTTTTCCCATTGTACTTTTTAAAATTCACCTTGACAAATGCAGGAAAAAGTTGGAACATTTAACAGTTGAAGGAACTTGAATTGGACTCAGTGTCAAATGATATGCCAGTACTCATCCAAACTGTTTGTATAAAGACTTGTAATATGAGTACTGTCAACAAAGGAGGAAATACATTTTCTAATAAAGGGTGAAAGAGTCACAGTAAACTCTTCAGTGAGAGCTAAGAATTAAAATTTACCTAGAAGCAGTAACAGATATCCTATCCAAGTAAAAATAGGTCCAGTAATGTATGGATCACATATTAGTATTGGATGAACAACCAAAAAATAAAGGACATCTATACATGGTAATTTTGTGTGTGATATTGCATAATGAAAGGCACAGTGAGGAGGGTATATGTAGAAGATCCTATCAGGAAGTCACTTTGATTGCCATCATGGATCCAAGATGCATCAATGTGATAAAAGTGTCATGAGAGTGTCTCCATGTCTCATGGATCACAGTGAACAGAATCAGTATTTTGCAGTACCAAATCTTCATAAGCTTCAGGTTGAGTCAATAGGTCTTGATAAGGATCTTCAGAATCTGATCTCATCAAGCAACTCAGTGCAGTAACCTGGAAATAGCATAATATCCACCTTTATTCCATCTAAGTCCTCAGTGACTTTTAAGAAAAATTCTTTTGGTGTGAACTTTTCAATTTATCTTGCAATGTTCTATCTTGTCCAAAAGTCATCAGCTGGTGGCAATTTTGCATGCACACAAAATGGAGACATTGGTTGTCACAACAGAGAGTCAGAAGGAATGATTAGCATCTGGTAGATTGAGAGGTCAGAGATGCTCCTAGACATTACATAATGCAAAGATGTATCCTACAAGAAAGGAATATTCATCTCCAACCATCCATAATACCAAAGGTGAAATACCCTGCTCAACTAATGTGTACATAACAGCCTAGGCAGAATGGTAGGACAATTTTAGCTATGTGAGGAACCACTGTAAAATATTGCTTGATCTTGTAAAATGTCTGAGTGACCTTGTGAAGAATTTGTATAGCTGACAATTTGTGTCAGCAGCTGTAACATTTTGAGGAGTGGGAGAAAGCCCCCTCTATTCAAAAAGCAAAAACAAAAAGGAATCTGTGAAGACTATGAGACACATTCCTATCCTAGGGACGTGGAAACAGAAATAACAACATGGTAGATTTGGAAACACCACTTACAAAGGCTCTATGGTGGAACACACATACGGCTGTCTGGGAGACTACATGGTTTTGAGCACATGAGCATGTTTTTGTGTAGATGGCTAGGGGGGATTTCATGAAGTTTGTTAAGAGGTATTGAATTAACATTAAGATCACATTGGTATTGTTAGAGCTGTTTCTATCTTTTAATCAAATGTTATAATTTTTTCACTTAAGTTTTTTTTTATTTATTTCAGGGAGTGGGCAATGTCATAGCCAGGGAGTTGGCAATGTCACTGTTCCTTCTTTGTTGTAGTTTGGATTTTGTTGTCCTCCAAAGGCTCATGTGGTGAAGCCCTGGTCCCTAACTAAGCAATGTTCAGAGGTGGCTTTTAGAAAATGATTGAGCTCTAACCCCATCAGTAGATTAATTACTTCATAGATTCATAATTTGAATGGAGTCTTGGTAGGTGGTGGTAATGGTAGGAGGTGAGAATGGATCCTTGTTACAGTGTTCTAAGCCCTTCCTCTCTCCCTTTGCTTCCTGGCTACCAGGAGGTGAGCAGCTCTGCTCCATCATGCCTTCTCTGCCATGGTGCTCTGCCCCAGCACAGGCTCATAGCAATGGAGCCAGCTGGCCATGGGCTGAAACTTCTAAATCAATGAGCCTAAATAAACCTTTCCTTCTTCAAATTGGTTTTCTTAGGTATTTCGTCACAATAACAAAAAGTTAACTAACACATATCTTAGGATGAAATAAACATAGTACATGTCCAGTGTATTTTAGGTTAGTTAGTAAAAATGAATGCATGAGAGAATGAAAGAAGCTGTCTCTTTCACTATGGATGAGAGTAAACATAGAGAAGAATGTTTAGAAAATGGACTAGCTGGTGAATACATCACAAAATTATTGTTTTGTCAACAATCATGTCTCTTACCACTAAGAATTTCTTTTGGCCAATTTCAAAATTAGTTTCTAAATTAAAGTTCATAATTAGTGCACACAATTCTGCAAAATACTTCAAATACCTCCCCACTGTCCCACTAAGCAGAGCTACTTACCCAGCTTATATCACAGCCATTCATACTGTAAGTGAGCCCAGAGACTGAGAATGAAATGGTGAGCTGCACAAAGGTCACCATTATTTGGAGGACCACAATGATCTGCCAAAGAGAAGATATGTCCAAGGTTGAGGTTTCTTCATCCAGTTTTAGCCTGCAATACTCTCATTCTGATCTCCCAGGGGAAGGTTCAGTGGATATTTTGGAGATGGATGCATTTCCTAGCCAAGATACACTCGTTCCATTAAGACAGGATCTAACACAAACCTTCTTCCAGTGATCACCACAAATTTATTCCTACAGAAATAAATCTGGGTCATGGGAATTATAAATAACAAACCTCTGATTAAGTGTTGCTTGAAAATCTAGAGTTAGTTAATTTTAAATGTTGCTCCTCATGTCTTAGCAAAACACTATGAACACATTGAGATTTAACACACATACACTTATATGAACACAAATGTCATGACACTCTACTTCACCCACAGAGAGTACATATTTTTCAATATTTCATTTCTGGTGTCAAAAATAAGCATAGAAATGGCCCAGACCAGCTCCTCAATTTTATGTAATTTTAATTTAACCTACAGCCCAATTCTTTAAGTTTCAGATCCAGTTTCTTCCTTTTTTGGACACACAAATCAGTGACTTGCATTCTGCTATTTTTGTTTATAACAATATATGTTCATTAGAGGAAGCTTGAAATAATAAATTTCTATTTTTTAGAATTCACAAGCACACACAATACACACCCAGTTCTGCAAGTATGTGCAATAAGCCCTACTATTGTTTTCTTTTTTAATGACATCCTATTTCATTTTTAAAATTCTTTTTCAACATTTGTTTTTTTTTTTTTAAAGAGAGAGGGACAGTGAGAGAGGGAGAAAGAGAGAAAAAAAATTATTTAGTTTTTTCATGTGGCCTTCATTGCTCTGAGACTTAGTTGTGTACCTGGTGCTGGAGTTTGAACTCTCGTACTCGTGCATGCAGGGCAAACACCATAACCGCTGAGCCACCGCTCCAGCCCCCTTTTCAACATTTGGACACTTAGTCTCTAGGTTTCACTTATGGGAGACTAATGTAGTTGCAAATAAACACTACATTTGTGTGAAAACCTCACCCTGCAACAAAATACTTACAGATGTTGAATTTTTAACCTTTAAGCAGTCATAATACTTGGAGCAGTCAAATGATAATATATCAATTAAATTCATTGAGAGAAGGATTAACCCAATGAATGCAAGTACTGTACTGATAATATTAGCTCCGATATTGATTCCAATCTGAAAGAGAGTAGCACATTGAATGAAAGCACTCAGAACCTTTTTTATTATCAAACATAGACTCTTTCCAAACATGCACACCTCTTCCACAGCATCCTGGAGGCATGCACTGGCTGCATTGGCTAGCATAAGGGATTCATGAGCAGTTCAGTTCCTGTTGTTAATAGAACAGTTTGCTGGTACATCACAGATCACTGGAGAGAAGGAAATTGATCCTTCCCAGATGAAATGCCACGTGTGATCTTTAATATATCCACTCTGGATTAAAATATCTCAGTAACACACACACACACACACACACACACACACCTCAGCCTTTTAAAATGACCCTTCAGCCATTGCAATAAAGCTGTATATGTAAAAGCTCTTTTGCCAAGCTTCTTACTGAGAGATATTTTTTAAGTGTTTGATAAAATTCTGAGAGATAAATTTCTATTAAAAAACAAACCTATGTCTCCTTTTCACAAGGGAATTGCATCATGAAGTAAAAGTTTCCAGTAAATCAATTAAATATACAGGACTGTCAAATTTTTCTTTTAGTTTAACATTGTGTAGAGATTCAGAGTCAACTGCAATTAACTTCTTCAATGAATAAAAAAGGGCAACAATACTCACCAGAAATTTCGTGTGCTTCTTCGAAGATATGACTGTCAAAGATCCAGAAGTAATGAACTGTTCATAAGACAGGAAAGACATCGGTGGAACAGAGCTCTTTCCCAGCTACTATAGCCACCTTTCACTGCAGATGACTTAACATAAACCCTATGCCTCATAGTCTACATGCATCTTCAGAAAAATTCTTGCTAAAGAATCTTCCTAAGAGCAAATCACTGAATTTAATTAAAGAGAATAAGTGTGTTTTGGCTCTTCTCAGGCAGCTGGAAAGACATGGAGACATTGCTGGAACAAAGGCATCTTGAGGTGGATAGGACATGGACAAATGAGGTGGAAAAGTTAAATGAATATAAAAGAAATAACTTCCCTTTCAGCTTGAATTTAAAACAAGAAATGTGAAAATGGGCTTACACAAAGAAGAATATTCATGTGGAGAGAAGGTGAGACAAGAACTCCATCCAGCTGGAAGACGTTGATTGTGATAATGTTGAATGGGAAGAATGAGTTTTCCCTGTACAACCTCATCCTAATACACCTGAAAATGTTCCAGCTTGGCAGTTTACATGTTTATGTGGTACCTAAGGTCATTATCATTAGATAAAGTGCCTGGATTGTCTCAGTTAAGAAAGGTTTTATGGGGCTGGAGCGGTGGCTCAGTGGTTTCGGTGCTTGCCTGGCAAGCACGAGGACCCGGGTTCAAACCCCAGCACCACGTACACAACTAAGTGTTGGAGCAACTAAGGCCATGTGAAAAACTAAATAAAGTTGTTTCTCTCTTTCTCTGTCTCTCTCACTGTCCCTCTCTCTTAAAAAAAAAAAAGAAAGGTTTTGTCCTTCAAAGGAGAGAGCATGTGAATTAAAAGCAATTTTTTAAAACAAATTCTTGAAATTTTTAAGAGGTTACTTTGTGTTTTTTTCTCTTAAAAATTTCCTAAGTGCTTGGTACAATGCCTGTACTGAAAGATTGTCAGCAATTCTTTAGAAGGACTATCTACTCATATTAATCAGATGGATGTGGTGGCACATGCATGTGGGCCCAGATACTCAGTAGGCTGAGGCAGGAGGATCATAAGTTCAAGAGCAGCCTTAGCAACTTATTGAATCCCTAAGCAGCTTAGTGAGATTCTATATCAACAAAGGCTAAAGATGGGGCTCAGTGGTTAAGTACTCACAGGTTCAACTATTGGTACCAAAAAAAGAATATCTAATGAATTGAGAATAAAAAACAATACAAAGTATAAATGAAAATAAAGATTTTGTTTTAGAAAAGGGTAAATAAGATTGGTAAATCCTTAGCCAAACTAACCAAAAGAAGAAGAAGAAGAAGAAGAAGAAGAAGAAGAAGAAGAAGAAGAAGAAGCAGAAGAAGAAGCAGAAGCAGAATCAGAAGAAGAAGAAGAATAAGCAGCAGAAGCAGAAGCAGAAGAAGAAGAAGAAGAAGAAGAAGAAGAAGAAGAAGAAGAAGAAAAAGAGAGAGAGAGAGTAGGAGACAGAGGAGAGAGGATCCATACAAAATAAAATTAGTGAAGAAAAAGGAAATATAACCATAAACACTACAAAAATACAGAGGGTCATTAGAAACTATTTTGAAAATTTATATTCTAATAAGACACATGTGAACTATCCAGATTGATCTGTGAAGACACAGAAAACTTTAAAAGATTGATATCAAGTAATAAAATTGAAGCAGTTATCAAAGTTTTCCAAAAAAGAAAAGCCCAGTACCAGATAGATTCTCAGGTGAGTTATTCCAGATCTTTAAAGAAGAACTAATACCAATCCTCCTCAAATTATTCCATGAAACAGAGAAGGAAGGAACACTCATTCATTTTATGAAGCCAGTATCACCCTGATATGAAAACCAGAAAAAGCCATATAAAAGAAAGAAAACTTCAGGCCAACACTCCTGATGAACATACAACAAAATTATTATTAAGAACATATTGGCAAACCACATAAAAATACATTAAAAAAAGAAAGCATCACAATCAAGTGGGTTTCATCCCAGGGATAGGAGGTGGCTCAACATATACAAACCAATAAATATAATTCACCACATAAGTAGAGTAAGGACAAGAATCACTTGGTTATCTCAGTAGATGCAGAAAAACATTCTGACAAAGTTTTGCACCCATTTATGTTTTTTCCCCACATTTTTATTGGTGCATTATAATTGTACATATTGAAGGGATTTGTTGTTAAATATTCATACACACAACATAACAATATAATTTGGCCAATATTCTTCCCCAGCACTTCCCCCCTCTCTCATCTCCTAAAACCAAGGGATGGAAAGAACTTACCTCAACATTGTAAAGGCTATCTATGACAAACCCAAGGCCAACATACTACTGAACAGAGCAAAACTGAAAGTATTTCCACATAAAACAGGAACAAGACAAGAAAGACCATTCTTACTACTCCTATTCAACATAGTCCCTGAAAATAGCCAGAGCATTCAGGCAAGAGTAGGAAATTAAAGGGATATAAATAGGAAAAGAAGAGGACAATTTATCTCTGTTTGCTGATTGTACAATCTTATATTTAGAAGACTCAACAAAACTTCAGCACAAAACTTCAAAGCTCATAAATTTAGTAAAGTAGAAGGATACAAGATTAATATAATAAATCAATTTGTTTCCTATACATCAATGATGAACCTAATGAAAATGAAATTAGAAAAACTTCCCATTCAGAATAACTACAAAAATGGTTGGAAATTAATCTAACAAAGGAGGTAAAGGTGAAGAAAGAAACTGAAGAAGACCTTAGAAAATGGAAACACTCTCTCATGTTCTTGGATAGGCAAGATGTCAAAATGACCTTCATACCAAAAGCAAAATACAGATTAAATACAAAACCCATCAAAATATCAAAGGCATTCTTCACAGAATTAGAAAAAAGAAGTTATAAAATTAATTTGGAAGAACAAGAGACCCAGAATAGCCAAAGCAAGCCTGAGCAAAAAGAGTAGTGCTGGAGGCATCACAACACCAGACCTGAAATTACACTACAGAGCTATAGTGAAAAAGATCCCAAAACAGACATGAAGACTAATAGAAAAGAACAGAATAGAGGACACAGTCTTTGGATACTCAACAAAGATGCTAAAAACATAAATTGGAGGGAAAATAGCCTTTTAAATAAATGATACAAGGAAAACTGGATATCCAGATGTAGCTACAAGAATAAAACTTGACCTCTATTTATTGATCTACACAAAACTCAAATCAAGGTGGATAAAAGACCTAAGAATTAGACCAGAAACTCTGGATCTGCTAGAAGAAAATGTTGGCCCAGCACTCCAACATATTGGCACAGGAATTGACTTCCTGAAGAAGACTCCTAAAGTACCAGAAATAAAACCAAAAATCAATAAATGGATTGACACTAAAAATCTTCTGCACAGCAAAGGAAACAGGAGTGTGAAGAGAGAGCTTACAGAATGGGAGAAGATCTTTGCCATCTGCTCCTCATATAGGGCACTAATACCCAGGATATACAACAAAATAAAAAATACTTAACAAAAATAAATAATCCAATTAATAAATTGGCAAAAGAACTGAATAGACACTTCTTAAAAGAAGAAGTGAAAGTGGACAAGTATGAAAAATGTTCAACATCTCTAGCAATTGGAGAAATGCAAATCAAAACTACACTGAGCTCTCATCTTGGTTCAACCAGGATGACAATTAACAAGAATACAAATAATAAGTGTTGGCAAGGATGTTGGGAAAAAGGTACACTGTTGTTGGGATTGAAAATTAGTATAAGCACTCTGGAAAGCAATATGAAGATTCCTCAAAAAATAGGAATGGAATTCCCATATGACCCAACTATCCCATTTTTCGGTGTATGTTCAAAAGACATACAATCAGCATATTATTGGAATGCTCCTGTGTCAATATTTATAGTAGCACAAGTGACAATAGTCAAGCTGTGAAACCAATGTAGATGCCCTTCAACAGATGAATGAAAAATGAAAATGTGGTATATATACATAATGGAGTGTTAGCCACAAAGAAGAATGAAATTAATGGCATTTGCCAATAAATGGATGGAGCTAGAGACTATCATGCTAAGTAAAATAAATCAGACCCAAAAACCCAAAGGTCAAATGTTTTCTCTGATATGCAGAAGCTACTTCAAAATAAGGGGGGGGGGAATAAAAGGCAGGGGAATTCCATCAAAATAGAAGAAAGATCAATGGAGTAGAAAGTGGATTGACAGGGAGGGGATAAAGGAAGAACAGTGGAATGAATCTGACCTATCTTTTTTTCATCTGTACATATATGAATACACCACAGTAAATCTCACCATCATGTACATCTGCAAGATACTAATTAAAAAACTATAAATAAGTAGAAGAAAGATAAGTAGAGAGAAGCAAAGGAAGAAGGGAGGGAAAGGGGATGTATTGGGCAAAAAATTAACTTCCATTCTTCCTAATATAGCATGCAAGAACCATTGTTTTTAGCCAATCTCTACAGTCTCATTTCTCATAATACTTGTTTGATTTGACTCATGAACAAAATCATTCTTGGGCTTTCAGTTAAAAAAAGAAAAGAAAAGAGAAAAAACAATTAATCCAAATGTTTTTTAATTCTTAGGTGATTTGAGAAAATTTTAAGAAATAAAACTATTTTAATATTATTGGTTTAATGAAAAGGCAGCTGTGTCTTCTGGTCAATAAAGTACCATGTATATTCAAGCTTAGAGTTCTTACTTAGGTGACAATCACCCATCATCATAGAAAATGACTAATAGAGAAATACTTGAGATAATGGCTTGTCAACTTTGGTCAGTGCCCCATAAAACTTCTATGAGCCATTCATACACAATTGTTAAGAATGAGTAAATTAGGAAGATGTCAATGGGATGAACATTTATAAATGAATGCTTCACTAATATTGAAAAATATCTAATCAAATTATTCATACTTAGTATATAACTTAAATTTCCAAGATAATTTAAACAGATACTCACAGATATTGTAGCCCAGAAGGGGAAGCCCACAAAAAAGGAGAATAAAATATTCTTGAAGTAGGGGGACAAAGTAAAAATACTCTCAATAATCCCAAATAAGAAACACTGAAGGCCAATAATTATTTGAGCTACCTGTAGGAAGGTAAATAGAGTATGAAGAGGAAGTAGAAAATTATTTATCTCAATCTCAAGATCACAGAAGTCACTTTTCATCTCTTTCACCTCAATAATTTTCAAGTATGCCTTGAAAATAAATCTCAGTAAACTTAGGAAATTTATGTTAGCTTACCAAGTCATAGGGGTGGATATTTCCTCCTGGAGATATAATATTTGAGATTAAAAATTTCATTTTATCTCTGAGAATCCAGAACACTACCAAACCATGACATTTGACCAAGATGTTTTTTTTTTCTTGGTTCATTTTTTAAAATCTTATAAGACAGCATAACAATTCATTCCAAATATAACCATATATTCTTTAATTATTTACAATCACTTACACCCAGGTTTTGCAGGTGCTTTTTAAAGAAATTATGAAGCTTGCTGTGTGGATATTGACCAAAACCATTTGTGCCTGCTCCTCCCACTTGCATGCCTTGAGTCTTGTTTGTTGGGATGCCCTCAACAATGCCACTGGTAGCAATGATGTTGCTCATTCTGTAAAAGATCACACATAGTTAAAAAATTCTTAGTTAAGCTCCACTGCTCCCCATGGGCAAAATGCTGCTGATATAATTGAGTAGGAGGATAAGGCACTGATAAAATGCATCACATGCAAGACTAGTTAACCTGGTTCTCAACAAAGCTAGAAGGAGATGTAGGGAAATTGTCCTTGACACCTGGAAGTGTTAATTCTAAGGTAATGTAATGTGGAATCAATAGAATGTAAATTTTGGAGGCTAGCAGAAGCAGAAGGCAAGGAACAATTCAATAACCTGTGCAGTGCCACTGGGACTAGGAACAACCTCTTATCCACTTCATTAAATGCTAGGTGCCCACTACTATGAAGGAGAAGTTTGATTGAGTTGGGAACACGTATTAGTGAGGCTGACTCAGGTACAAATCCCTACTCATGCACACTTGCCATGATATTGCTCTCTCTAATAGCAGAGTAGAACTTCATCCTATACATATATACCACAGTTTTTGAATCCATTCATCCAATGAAGGGCATCTGGGTTGGTTCCATAGTTTAGCTATTGTAAATTGAGCTGCTATAAACATCAATTAGCATTTTGTTTAAAAAAATAAAAAGAAGATTTGAACCTATCATCATGTATAACTAAAAAAAAACAAAAAAGATTTGAATCTATTGTTAAAATCTAAAACAAAATAATGTGTTTATTGGAAAATTATGCATTTTGCAAGAGATAAGGTTTATAGTGACACATGTTGCTATAGAAATTCTTGAACTGCTTCTAAACATATATATGTGTGTGTATATATGCACACAGATATAACACACTTGCCTATGTGATAAACTACTCTGGGAATTTGAGAGTTGAAACCCCAGCTATACCATTCTTGGGTATTTATTCTGAACAATTGAAGTTATCTTACTACCGTAATACATGCTTGTCCACGTTTACAGCAGCACAATTCACAATAGCAAAACCATGGACTCAGCCAAGATATCCATAAACAGATGAATGAATATAGAAAATGGAATTTTATTTACCCATGAAGAAAAATGAAATTTCCTGATAAATCTATGGAACTGGGGAATGTCATGTTAAGACCCAAAAAGTCAGAAAAAATAGGAAAAAAAAGACCCAAAAAGTCAAGGGTTGAACATTTTATCTCATATGCAGAAGCTAGAGAGGAAAAGAAAGGTGTGGGTGGAAGAAAATCAAAGGGGACCAGTAGAGTAGAGAAAAGGGACCACAGGGAGGGAGAAGGGAAGGGAAAGAGGAATACTGGGAATGATGTTTGTTTAAAATGTGTTGTTACAGCAGAGTACAACTCCATTGTATATATATATATGTACCACAGTTTTTTAATCCACTCGTCCAGCAAAAGGCTTTAGAGAGAATGATACGGCATTTGTAGCCAAATGAATTGAGTTGGAAAAAATCATTCTGAGTGAAATATTCCAAACTCAGAGACTTAAGGGCAGAATATTTTCTGTCATATGTGGAAGCTGGAGTAAACTCTAAGACATACTGAAAGTTAGTTAAGCTCAAAGATAAATTCAACATAGGTGAAATTTCACATAATCGAGGGGAACCATAACTATGAAGCTGGAGGAGAACAAAGGGAGGGGAATGATTAGGGGAGTTATCAATGCAGCTGAAGGGAGGGATTGGGGGGTTATCAAAGCAGCTGGGAACCCTCAACTCCCATGAGAAGCCCAACTACACATAGGCAGGCAAAGAGGATCAGAAAATTAAAAAATTAATACACATGTATAGGCTTAGTTCTATCTATAACATGGGGGTAAAGCAGGAGAGACATGGTAGCAGAGAATGGTCAAAGTGGTGAGACCCTGGTATAGGATTGGGCTTAACTTACTTGGTCAATATCTATACGTGCATGACTGTGTAACAATTCCCTCCAATATGTAAGATTATGACGAATGAATAAAAAAAAAGTGCAGAATGCTTCTCCCTGCCTACCTAGCTGCAGAATTGTGAAGGGTCTTGCAAGAATCAGTCCAAAAATTTTATTTAAAAATTGTTATCATGAAACCATAATTTATAACATGGAATATTTTTTGTAGTTATCCTTTGCATTTTCACATAAAGTATATTTTTATATGAAAATGTATTGTTAGATTGTGTGCATGAGCTTTTGCATATCCCCAAACCAGACCCCAGCATAGTCACTGCAAAGTTCTACCAGAAAAAATAAAGCCAAAAATGAGCTGTGCTTACCTCACTGTCCACCCAGGGCTGTTCAGGCTTTAGGTTGCAATCTGTCCTTATTTGTAACCTTGTGTGTGCCTGTTTTTCACTGAATCACCCTCTTGAGGGACAAGCTTGTCACTCTAGATTTCATACTAGCAGGAGATAGCAATCTTCAGTGCATAGAAATACAGATACGGTAACAGTTTCCCAAACTCTTCTGATATTTATCATATAACACTTTTGTTTTCTCTTGACTCTTTGATTTAGACTGAAATTCCTTTCAATTACAATAGCTCTACTAATTAATTCTAGTTATATTCTTAAATTGTTCTTATAAACAAAGGGGTCAACCCTGGTCTCTTCCCTGTGTTAAAACTGATTTTTCTTTGCAGAAATATAATTTTGCAAAGTGAGAATAATGTTTCCATTCCCTTATCAGCAACCAACTATTAGGAAGAACTAGGGATGTAAGCATTTTTTCCACATTTTTATTGGTGCCGATTGATGGAATTTGTTGATACATATTTGTACATGCACACACTATAGCAATATAATTTGGCCAGTACCACCCCCAGCACTTCCTCCTTCCCTCCCTGCATTCCAGTCCTTGATCCGTTTTCTCTACTGATCTCCCTTTGAATTTCACGAGATCTGCCTCCACCTTTCTTCTCCTTTTTTTCCCTCTGATTTCCACATATGGGAGAAAACATGTGACCCTTGACCTTTGATTTTTTTTTTAATTTCATGTAATAGGATGGTCTCTAGTTCCATCCATTTTCCTGCACATGCCCCAATTTCATTTTTATATGGCTGAATAAAGTTTGGTGTGTATATATACCACATTTTCTTTATCCATTCATTCATTGATTGACATGTCTTCTGGTTCCATAATTTTGCTCTTGTTAATTGTGCTACTATGAAAATGGGTATGCATGTATCATTGTAGTAAGATGACTTTAATTCTTCGGAGTAAATACTGAGGCGTGGTATAGCTTGGTCATATGGTGGTTTCATGCCTACCCTTTTGAGGAGCCACCATACTGTTTTCCATAGTGATTATACTAATTGATTTTCACACCAAGAGTGTGAAAGTGTTGTTTTCTCTCCACATCCTCTCCAGCATTCATTATGTTTGTATTCTTATGGACTGCCATTCTGACTGGTGTGAGAGGAAATCTCAATGTAGATTTAATGCCTTTCCCTAATTGCTAATGGTGTCGAACATTTTTTCATGTATTCATTGGCCATTTGTATTTCTTTATTGAGAAGTGCCTGTTTAATTTATTTGCCCATTTACTAACTGCATTATTTGATTTTTGGTGTAAATTTTTTGAGCTTTTTATATATTCTAAATATTAGTCCTCTGTCAGAAGAGTAGGTAGCAAACACTTTTCTCCTGTTCTGTAGGTTCTGTCTTACATTCCTAATTGTTCCCTTTGCTGAGCAGAAGCTTTTTGATTTGGTGCTATCCTATTTATTAACCATTGGCGTTATATCCTGAGCATTAGGGGTCCTATTGAGAAAGACCTTGCCCATGCTTCAAAGCTGGAGTGTTGACCCTACATTTTCTTCTGGGAGTGACAGTTTCTGGTCTAATTCCAAGATCTTTGTCAATTTTGAGTTGATTTTTGTGCAGGGTGAGAGATATTCTTCTACATATGGTAAACCAATTTTCCAGCACTATTTGTTAAAATGGCTGTCTTTTCTGCTATGTATATATTTGACACCTTTGTCAAGGACCAAAGGATTGTAGATGTATGGGTTTGTCTTTGCGTCTTCCACTCTGGACCATTGGCCTGTCTGGTCCTGTGCCGTTCTTTTTGGAAGAGTTTTTTTTTTTTTTTTTTTTATTGTAACTTGTGTCTCTTATAGTTTATTGGTCTGTTTAAATTTTCTGTGTCCTCTTGATTCAGTTTTGCAGATTGTATTTATTTTGAAATGTATCCATTTCTTCTAGGTTTTCTAATTTTTTGTAGTGTAAGTTTTTGGAATAATTCCTAATGATTGGTTGCATTTCTGAGAGGTCTGTGGCAATTTCTCTTTTTTAATCTCTAATTTTATTACTTTGGATTTTCTCTTTTTCATTTGGATAGTTTGGCTAAGGACTTATCAATCTTATTTATCTTTTCAAAGAATCAACATTTTTTCATCAATAATTTTTGTGTTATTATTTTTATTTTTATTCTCTAGTACATTGACTTTGGCTCTGTTTTTAATTAGTTCTTCCTTCTAATGATTTTGGAATTGGTTTATTCTTCCTTTTCAAGGACCTCGAGGACATTATTAAGTTGTTTATTTGGGATCTTTCTCATTTTCTTATGTAGGCAATCCTAGCTATAAACTTTCCTTTTAGAACTAACTTCATAGTGTCCCAGAAGTTCTGATATGTTCTACCACTATTTTCATTTGAGCCTAAGACTTTTTAATCTCTCCCTTGATATCTTCTATCACCCATTCATCATTCAAAAGAGTATTATTTAATTTCCAGGTGTTTATGTATTGTCTGTAGGGCTTTGTTGTTGTTGATTTATAATTCCAATCCATTACAATCTGATAAGATGCAAGGAATTATATCATTTATTTTGTACTTGCTGAGATTTGCTTTGTGGCCTAAAATGTGGTCTATTTTGGAGAAGGTTCCATGAGTTTACTCAGAAGAAAGTGCATTCAGCTATTGTTGGATGAAATATTCTATAGATGTCTGTTAGATCTGTCTGATTTATATTTTTCAGGACCAAAGAGTTTTTACTGGGTTTATGACTGGATGACCTACCTAATGGTGAGAGATGTATATTGAAATCACCTTGTATTATTATACTGGGGTCTACTTGGAGGTTCAATTTCAGCAGTTTCTCTTTTATATAATCAGTTGCACCCACATTTGGGCCATAAATATTTATTATTGTTATATCTTCTTGTATTGATCTACCTACCAATATGAGGAAAACTTTTTTGTCTCTTTAGATTAATGTTGATGTGAATTCTTCTATGTCAGAAATGCGTGAAGCTAGTCTTGCTTATTTGGGGGCTCCATTTGCATGGTATAGAAATTTTCATCCTTACACTTTCAGCCTCTGGCTATCTTTGCCTGTAAGGTGTGTCTCTTTCAAGCAACATGTAATTGGGTCTTGTTTTTTAATGCATTCTTCCAGCATATGTCTTTTAATTGGAGAGTAGAGACCATTTGCACTCAGTGCTATTGGAGAGATGTTTATTAATTTCTGTTGTTTTGATTTTGATTTTTTTATTTTTGAACAACCATACAAGTTTTTAACAAAATAATATAAAATGTGTATAGTTTCTGGATACTAGATTTACCCCCAGGAGTCCCCCCACCAATTACTCACCCATATCCCTCCCTTCCCTTACCCACAGAAACTGTTGTTTTGATTTTTATCATGTTTAATTTGGTCCTATTTCTCATTTCTTAGCTACTTTTCAGATGAGATTTGTTTTTTGTTGGCTCTGTTTGTTTCTTTATTTTTTCCATGTACAAGATTTCTTTTTTTTTCCAGGGTGGGGGGAGAGAAACAATTTTATTTATTTTCTATTTAGATTTTTATTTTCCTGAGACTTAGTTTTGTATGTGATGCTGGTTTTCAAACCCAGGTCCTCACTCATGTCAGGTAAACTCTCTACCACTGAGCCACCTCTGTGGCCCTGTGCAGTATTTCTTTAAGTAAGTTCTGTAGTGACAGTTTAGTAGTTTCCGCTTGTCTTATAAGGTTTTTATTTTATCTCCAGCTTTGAATGATAGCTTTGATGGCTATAGCAGTCTGGGTTGACAGTTATTTTCTTTCAGGACTTAGAAAATATTGTTCCATGCTCTCCTGACTTGTTGAGTCTGTGCTGAGAAATCAGAATTGATTCTGATTGGCTTGCCTCTACATGTGACCTGACATTTTTCTCCTGAAGCTTTTAAAATTCTATCCTTGTTCTGTATGTTAGGCATTTTTATTATAATGTGTCATGGAGAGGTTCTTTTTTGTCTTTTCTATTGGGGTTCTGAATGCTTCCTGTATCAGGATGAATTTCTTATTCCTATCCTGTTCGATATTATTGGATAATATTTTATTCATATCCTGTTGGATTATTTTATTTATTTCACACATATAAATTTCTTTCTCATATTTATACTACTTGAAATACAACAAGAGGAAAACAGTGTACAATTTTCTGAACACACTGTGGAAAATTCCAAACATAGAAGTAATCAGTTATTTCTCAATGACTCTGAAATTATATCCTTCAAAGCCAAAGAGGAGCCTGACTTTCTCTATAGTCTTTGCTTAATTATATTCTACCTTGGAAATAGAAAAACAATTCTAATATTTAGGCTTTTGGTTGCCAATGGGGTTAGAACACCTCATGTTCCTTCTAGGGTCTAGCATCTCTCTCTAATTAAAAATTTATACTTGCCCTTCAAGCTTCCAGTCTGAATCTAGTCTAATCTCATGTGTGTAACTCCCAGACACAAAAGTGAACACTATAGAGTTCTCACTCCAACTTGTACATGAAACTAGGTTGTGACTGTTTTGGATTCTTTATTTCTTAAATAAAACTTAAAGAGGTAAATATGAATATGGCAAAGAATATTATAATTATAATTTTAATATTATAAGTCCTCTAGACCAGGGAAACATTCTGAGGTCACATTGCAGCAGACAGGATTGCATCTTAATACAGGAGAGCAATGAAGATCCCAAGTGCCATTAGAATGAGCTTTGTGATCATAACCCCTAGCAGTTAGAGCCCCGTGCACGAGAGGATAATTAAAGAACTGAGAAGAGGAAGGTCTGGCCACTGGCACTGCTTGCTGTCACCCATAATTTATGGACAGAAATCCAAGGCATCAAATACCCCATATGATCATATGGTTTTTATCCTTATTTGTGCTTTAAGTGATGAATCACATTTATTGATTTGCGTATGTTGAACCAGCCTTGCATACCTCGAATGAAGCCCACTTGAATGTGATGAATTATGTTCTTGATGTGTTTTTGAACATGGTTTTCTAGAACCTTCTTAAGGATTTTAGTATCAATGTTCATCAGGGACATTGGTCTGCAGTTTTCTTTTCTTTCTTTTTTTGTTGTGTCTTTGTTGAGTTTTGGTATCAGAGTTATGGTTGCCTCATAAAAATTGTTTGGGAGAGTTCCCTCCTTTTCAATTTCTTGGAATA
>PVKS010005081.1:0-87648 GCA_004027875.1 Aplodontia rufa | reverse complement strand
AAAGATATGGGTCTAATTTCAACTTTCTGCAGATGGAGGACCAGTTTGTCCAGCACCATTTATTGAAGAGGCTGTCACATCTCCATGTAATATTTTGACCCCCTTTGTCAAAAATCAGATGTTTAAAGATTTGAGGATTGGTTTCGGGGTCTTCTATTCTATTCCATTGGTCTTCTTCCCTGTCTTGATACCAGTACCGAGAAAATCAATTTTTATTGACTTTTTCACATGGCCTTCGTTGCTCCGACACTTAGTTGCGTACGTGGGTGCCGGGGTTTGAACCCATGTATTTGCACATGGTAGGCAAGCTCCGTAACTGCCAAGCCACCACCTCAGCCCCTAAATAATTACTTCTACAAATTGTTTTTCAATAAAATTGATATTTATTTATAAAATTTCCAATTAATAATCAAAATCAAATCAAATATGAATCACTAACTATTCCAGATTTTTTTTTAAGAGAGGACAGTGAGAGAGAGACAGAAAGAATCAATCTTTATAGAGTTTTTTCACATGGCTTTCGTTGCTCTTACACTTAGTTGTGTGTGTGGGTGGTGGGGTTTGAACCCGTGTATTTGCACATGCCAGGCAAGCACCATAACCACCAAGCCACCGCTCCAGCCCTATTCCAGAATTTTCATGGCCCACAGAAAATAAAAGGAAAGGAAAAAAAGAACTTTTTTTTTTTTTTGGTAACACCCCACAGAAGCTGCTTAACTTATGCATGGCAAGTCAAGCAAATTTTATTCTCTGTGGAAAAAAACAACAACCAATCTGATAACTCCAAGGTGGTTCACCAGCATTCTTTCAATGTCCAAAGTAAGACTAGAAAATGACGAGGAGAGGAAAATATTGAATCAAATTCTGACTTTCCTGTATCTAGTTTATCATTCTAGCCATAAACAGACACAGAAAACTTATAAATGGAATTTCCAGGTTTTTTACCCAACACATCTAATTTTATTCTGACAGGGCATTGTATGCAGTTGAAGTAGAGCTGTTCTGTTTTCAATTTGCCCTGACTTATAGAGCATAGCACCTTCAGGGTCTCAACAGGGTCATGGACCAGTCCTCCTTGGCTGGCAGTGAACTCAACACTCTGCCTTCCTGGTGCCACCTAACTTCTGTATTCTCTGCTTAATGGTGGTGTCTTTTTGCTGTTTCTCGGAGCCCTTGAGCACAGGTGCTGGACAGAAGTCAGCAAATGCAGAAAGGGTAGGTTATTATCTGCAGAGGGTTGGGCTCATTTTTGGGTTGGTCCCTTTCTGTTTAGGATCTTGCTCTTCAAGTCCTGGTAGTCTTAGGAGTTTTGAACTCCAATTTCTTCCCCGGAGCCAACTGAGAAGACTGGTTGGTATAAATTCTAGACTGCTTCCTTCTGCTCGGTCTCCATGTTCCCACATTGCATTGAATCTGAAAGTATGCTGAAAGGGAAAAGAATGCTTGATTTAATTTTATAAAACTTAAAAACCTCTGCTTAACAAACACCATCAGCAGTAAGTTATGTCAGGAATGGTATTTGTTCCTTAAGTTTTGTTTATCCTTTTCATGGAAGATAATTGTAGAGGGGAAGAAACATGTCACCCAGGGACTAATTTCCCATTCCACTGGCCACCAGGTGTGGCCAAATGCCTTGTTCTTGCAGATGAAGTATGAGTGAAAGTATATCATCCTATCTCTGGGCCAAGGCTTGCTAAAAGACACATTTGTCTCTTCCATAATCTCTTCCTGCCTCCATTCACACATGAATCATAATAAGGCCTAAGGACACAGTAAAGTCACAAGATCAAAGGCATCTGGGACTCCAAGCCACTTCATTGAATAGAGCCATTACAAATTTAGTGTTCCATAGGTTACAATAATTTACTCTATTCTAAATAACACAAGAAATTTAAAATTATAAACTGAAAATATATATTGTCAAAAATATAAATAAATGATTATGGTCTAAAATAAGAACTTCAATTTTCAATTCTCAGAAGTAATATTTCAATAAATACTTAGAATAAAAGCAGCTCCTAAAACGAATCTTACAGGGGCTGGAGTGGTGGCTCAGTGGTTATGGTGCTTGCCTGACATGTGTGAGGACACTGGTTCAAACCCCAGCACCTTGTATACAACATAGTGTCAGAACAATGAAAGCAACATGAAAACTAAATAAAATTGATTCTTTCTCTCTCTCACTGTCTCTCTCTCTCTTTTTTAAAAAAATAAAATAAATAAATGTTGCATATTAATGATAGTGCTTAAACTAACTATTGATGTTAATACCATGAATTAACAACAGTGCATCATGTATAACCTATATTAACAAAACAAAAAATTAATGAAAGTATTCTGAGCTGTCTGATGAGAGAAATATATAGTCGATGGAACAAGTTGTATGACAAATAGTTTGGCTCAGAGACCCTGACTTAACACACAGCATTGGGTTGAGACTTAGAGAGACTCTCTTTTTTAGGGACTTCCCAAGGACAAGCAGGCTAGTTATCTTGTGTGCCAGTGACCCTCCTTGGTATCTCTCAGGACAGTTAAATGCCAGAAGCAAAATAATATTTCTGCATTACAATTTCAGTATAACATTTGGTGATGTTTATAAATAATCCTTTAAGAATCATTATATCAAATAGATAGAATGAATTTGCCCTGATAAGAAAGAAAATGGGGGAAAGCCTTTATTTCTCCTGCTAGAAGCTCTCCATCTGTTATGGAGCCATCAAGAACAGGAACCTTTATTCTACTGATATTTTGGCAAGAATCTGGGAACCCTGAATATAACTTTAAGCATTCTCAGAAATACATGATTCATTATTACAAGGCAAACTTTAAACTTGAGGATTGGTTATATCTACATATTGCTTGGATAAAAGTTCTGGAGTATTTTGCCTTACTATTCTTTGCTCATATTTTTGATGACTTGTTTTTAGTGTCATTTTATTGTTTTTATTCTGCCAAAATTATAATCTCGATTAATTTGCAAATTTGTTTCTTCTGGACACCCTATT
Organism: Aplodontia rufa; assembly: GCA_004027875.1. Lineage (NCBI taxonomy): Eukaryota > Metazoa > Chordata > Mammalia > Rodentia > Aplodontiidae > Aplodontia > Aplodontia rufa. The sequence continues at coordinate 84,643 of PVKS010005081.1, read as the reverse complement.
CCTAACCACCCTCATCTTTTCCATACTCTCTTGCTTTCTCGCTCAGGTTGTATTGGCCTTTGTTCATCTTATCTGTCCACCTTAATGACTTGATCTTGTTACTCCCTGGAACTCCACATATGCAGTTTATGGAACGACACATGCACAGATTGCTCATTTCCTTCTTTTTACCCTGTCAAAATAATGCCATTGTTAGTTGATAAAATGTTACCACCCAAAAGATGTTCATATCCTAATCTTCAGAACCTAGCAATGTGCATATGGCAAAGGGCAATGAGGTTGCCAGTAGTAGCTGACCTGAGATTCGCCTATTATCCAAGTGAGCCAATGTGATCAGAAGGGTTGGAGGGAGATAGAAGAGGAAGGCCAGATAAGACTAAGGTGACATAGGAAGGTACAATGTTGCTCAAGTTTAAAATAGAAGGGGACTATCAGCCAAGGAATGAGGAAGGCATCTAGAAGTTGAAAGGAGATGGAAGCAGAGTCTCTCCTAGAACCTCCAGAAGTAATACAGTGTGGGACACCTTGATTTTGGCCCAATGAGCTCAATGTTGGGATTCTATCCTACAGAATTGTCATTTAGTTCTCCTGTTAGAGCTTTGGTTCATACAGTGCTTATTCCTTATAGCACTTTAAAGCATGTAAAACAACAACAACTAAAATTTAACTTATCTGTTAAGAGTTGTTTCCTCATTAGCATGCACACTTCTGGATTTTGATCCTTTCTGTCTGTGCCTTTCACAATGTGGGCATCAATAAATGTTTATTGAGAGATCAACTCCCCACTTATCTTCCCTATATACACATACTTCAAAGCAAATCACAACATCTTTCCCCCAAAGTAATCATAGGGCAAAGATAGTCAAATCCCATCAAGTACACCATTTCATTCACATGGTGTTGAGTTTCCTTAGGCCTTCAGAATTAGGGATGGAGCCCAGCAATTTGTTTTTTAAAAAACACTTCACGTGATTCTGAGGCATGATAAAGTCTGAAAATAACTCATATTAATCCAAGTTTCTGGGCTTCGCTTATGGAAACTGTATTTATTAAGTCTAAGATTAGGGCCCAAAAATGCACATTTCTAACAAATTATAAAATGATTCTGATGGTGCTGGTCCTGTGAATGAATGGCTTAACCAATGGATGGACCAAAGACTTCTCAGGGAATTTGACCCAGAAAGATCTTACAACTTCCAACATGCTGTGGTTTAGGTAAATGTGCTCTGATGGGCTATGTGTTGAAGGCTTGGTCCCCAACTCAAGGCTTTATTGGGAGGTAGAGCCTAGTGTAAGGAAGTTAAGTCATTGGAGTAGTGCCCTTGAATGAAATTTGGGAACCCTTTCCCTGTGCTTCCCTCTCTCTTTGCTTTTCCACTACCAGGAGGGAAACAAGACTTCCTCGACCAGGCGCTTCCACTATGATATAGCACGACACCACAGTCCCAAAGCAACAAGGTCAAGAAATCATGGATTGAAACCTCTGCAACCATGAACCAAAATGAACTTCTCCTTATAAGTTGACTGTGTCAGGTATTTGTCACAGCAGCAGGAAGCTTACTGACACATAGTTGTTTTTTTTTTTATCACTTACCATCTTATGGTTTATATGCTGTCTTAAAGCATAAATCTGTTTATATTTAGAAAAGGATAATATGGCTCTTTGTAAAATCCAGTTTAGATATATATTACAGTAAGTGGTAATTAAAGTTGAGCAATCTAATTAATATGTTTAAAAATATCTAATTTTCAATTGTATGTATTTAGGATTGTATGATTTTCTGAAACATCCTTCTAAAAGTCTAATTTAATAGTGATTATAAACTCATTTACTTTTCTCCACAACTTACTGTTTGATTATTTTCCTAAAAATGAATGTAATATTCCCTGAAGATATTATATTTCTGATATAGTGACAGCAGCTCTCATAAAATTTTTAGTAATGTACTTTGAAAACTAGGAAAAATAACTTAATGAACACGTTACATTCTAAGGAATTATTTGCCTTAATGAAACATTAATAATGTATAGCACTTATAGCTTTTCTTGAAATCAACCTTCACTTGAATGTTTCTATAACTAAGAATGATCATGGCATTGATCTGGTGAAGTGAGGATCCTGGTAGAAAGTTCAAGCACTGTTATAATTAGGCACACCAGAGATCATGAAACTGAAGGGATGACACTTCAGCAGCCCAGGTAGCAAATGGTGATCTCTTGAGCTAATATCAAGATACAATCTGATCTCTCTGCTCCTTATCCACTGGCCTTCCGAGGAACCAGTCCTTACGTTTCACATATGAGGGATGCAGCTCCTCCTGTGGATGACCTGTGGCAGGAGCCAGGTTGCTTTCCAACGTCTGATAATATATTCAATTTTTCAAGACAATGAAGATGACAGCCAAAGAAGAGAGCACACCTTCAGAGAAAGCCAGAGACAGAAAGAAGATTGAGGGAGAACAAAAACATTACTGGCCATGGAAATGCTTGGAAATGGGAGGACTTAGTTGACAAATTTGAGGATTTTGAAATAACTAGCAATTGGTTTACGGTGACTCTAATGAGCTAATTAGGAGGGGAAATTAAGGGCAGGTTTATAAAACAGCAAGTAGGTTAAAATGAGGCAATTATTAACTTGAGGAAATATAAGCATAATACAATATCTAACTCTAATGAGCAGTATTTATAAAGTTGCATTAATGTATAATGTGATTTTCTAAAACTGAAATCATGATATAATTAGATTGGGTGGGAAGAGAAGGGCAAAGTGGGCATGAGTAATTGGGTTGTATCCACCATCAAAGGAAGTAATGGTATCCAAAAATTATAAATTCAGAAATGGTATAAGCATCTATTTACCAATTAGAAAATAAATACAATTGCAATCACACAGATAACAGAGTTAAATGTAATTTTTAGAGAAGATATATGGTGGGGATGGGGCAGAGCTTAGGTAATTTTTTAATAATCCTTTTTAAATATATTCATTTTTTACCAAGAAGATGAAAAAACTAAAAATAAAGACAATGGTGCTTGCTTTCTCTTTGTTACCTTAAATATTTAAAAAAATGATTTTCAAATTAGTTCCATTTTCATTTTAAAGAAGCATTTTCTCCATAATTTTAAAAATATCATCAATAACAAAACCTAATCACATATCTTTAGCATTGGGTATTTATTGATTTTCAGCTCTGCTGCCATAGAATTGCATGACCTTGGGCAGGTCATGTTGTCTTTCTTCCATGAACTTTGGTTTCCTCCTCTGTAAAGAGTTATGGTGAGATTAAATTATTTCTCTAAGGGACTTCAGAAGTGTCTGGCACATAATTACTTCAGTTCATTCCTTTACATCTTTACTTTCTGATACTAACTAAAAACTGGCTTTTACATCCAAGTTCATACATACAAATTCTTTCATGACTCCCACACTTAGTGTCTGTGTTATCACAATCTCCAAGGATTCCTTCTACTCACTAACCATATCTTTTCGGCGTCTTCTCCTAAAAGCACTTTCCTAAGGCCTCTGCTCTATGGTCTCATATCAGATGGCTACAATTATCTCATGGCATTAACAGCCATAGGTGACAGCTTCCCACGTGTGTTTCTAGAACAGACCACTCTGACTTCTGAAACCATATGTCTAACTGCCTATCCAACATCTTCCTTGAGGTAATTTGTGCATACTTCAGACTCAACCTATCTAAAGTCAAACTCGTGGTTTCCTTCCCACCAAGGTCTCTTCCACTGGTCCCTAATTTCATGAACAACACGTTCATCCTTCTACTTACAAACCCAGAGTTCCTGGACACTTTGGAAATTAAATCCTGCACAAACCCAAATCCTGTGCATTGACATGAACTAAGTTTTGCATCTACAATCTGCCCCCAATTTCTTCCTCTACCGCTGCTATCAATTCCTCTCCAACCCATGACATAATCACTATTCCTGCGCTATGACAGCTGTCTCACTGTTCCACCCCCCACCAGCCCTTGCACTCTAAATCCATTTTGCAAAGAGTATCTCAAATTGTTGACCTTTTATTACTGTCCTTTCCTCTGACACTTCATGAGTTTTGAAACTGTACCCATTGAATAAATGGATACTTGTCTGAGGTCTGCTTAAGTAATTATGAATGTCAAAAAAGTAGTGTAAACTAAAGAAAATACTTGTAAAGGAGAATGTACAATGTTTAGCAGCATTGATTTTAATATCTTAGGAGTAAATGCCACTAAGTATAAAAAGCCCTACTGCTTTTTGAGGGAAAGCAAACTAGATTCAATATATGGGGAAATAGAAAGATGAGAAGTTTGAATAGACGAGGATCAGCTTTTAGACCCTTGCATATTTTTATCTGTTTCTTTCCACTGTTCTTCTGTTTTGCTCTCTATTCCTTTAGGTGCTCAAATACCTCTTGATTTCAGACATTGAATGTCAAGGCAGAAATAATTCATCTTCTGTAATAAAGGGAGAGCTTGATCACTATTTTTGTCCTAGAGAGGATTAGAATTCAACCAGGCATTGATGAGTTGGCAGATGGTCAGAAAGAACACCATAAGGACTGATTCAGAGGCACAAGTAAAGAGAAAGAGAAGCCACACTCGAGGTCAGGGTAGGAGCCTGTCGTGTGAGAGGAGAGCAAGAAGAATCTCAGCTCCTGGGTGGACCACAAGTCACTGCAACCCCTGACATGAAGGAGGGGATGTCTCGGAGATCACTAGAAAGCAGAGTCTGCGTCTGCAGGAACTGAGACAATTATTCCACTATGCTCCGCACTGAGAAGACCTGGAGGCAGGATGTGGGAGACGTGTGTGGGAGTTTAGAGGAAATCCACAAACATGAGCAAATGCTGAGATCATTAAATCTATGCGAACTATTTGCACTTGAAAATCCTGAGAAAGTTTAGGAAAAAGAGGGTTTTGTGGCTACAACTTCCTGTTAGTGGAAGTGTGGGATTGAGGTTAGATTTCAGGAGGAACCTCTCCTAAAGTCACATATAGATAATCCCAAAGAAGCATTCCTTTCAAATCAGTCTGATGAATTGTCCAGGTTGGTAGAAGCCTGTGATTGTACTGAGAGACCTCAGTGAAGTGACTAGATGCTGTCCCTGCACTCTGAAGGCTCCTAGGTTGGTGCTGAGCATGGCACTGTACTCTTGTCGCTAACCATTTGAAATGCATGGCTAAGAGACTTCATATTTTGGTTAGTTCTGTGGATGCAGAGGAAACAAGAAAATACATGAATCACAGAAATAATTTATTTTTGTCAAAATATGACTTCCAATGATAACATTTTTGTAAGTATATTTTATACTCTAGGATTGGTTCATTAGGGAGGCTATGACTTCCCTTGTAAGGCTACATAGAGGCTCTCTAAGCAGTGACATGGAATAATTTGAAAAAGATGAGGGTGGCACAATCTGTTTTATATATGTGTATTTCTCTACTTGATAATTTTTTTCTACTTGATAATATTCCTTTTTTTACTTGATAATCTTTTTTAAATTTTTTCTACAATGAGAGATTATGGCTGTCCTCTGTCACCACTGATTACGCAGCTACTTCTACATCCTCTCATTTTTGTTGAACTATTAAGCTTCTGACAAGCATAATCCATATGTTCCCCTACTTTAGGACACTGTGGTGTGTGATGTTAGGGACAGCATTGGGAAAGCTGTGCTGTTATGGAGGGTGGGTAGGGCAGAGGACAAGAGGGAGAACCCATCTCTGGGACCCAGAATATGTGGACTGTAAAATCAAGGTTGAAGTCTTACAGTTTAGTTTCAGTTTTCAGTCACTGACATATTTTTTTCTCATTTTCAGATTCCAGAAAACACACCATTATCTTTTGTGGTCTGACTATTAAAATCAAAGTAAGAGATTTTTGTTTTATAAATGTATGCCATCCAAATGCAATTTTAAATATTATACTAAGCAAAAGAATAAACAACCAAATAGCAAAAGGTGTTTAAAAATTGTCTAAATCCTATATGACATGGTCTGGTTAAAATTCCCATTTCTTTTCCTAAGAACTCAACAGAAGCCCAGAGGACAAAATCCAGTGCATTAATATTCCATGAATACTGGGGATAGGTAAATCTAGCAATTTCCCTTCAACTATGTGCTAGGATTGGGGTAAGAAAGACAATTCTGGTTTATATTTATGTCCCATGAAAATGAGTAAATTATAAGGTTAGCAAACTACATTTTCCAATTTCTAAAAAAAAATATGTTTAGGAATGAATTCAAAAGGGCATAAGTGGAGAAACAGAGAAAACAATCTTACCTATAACAAAATATGAGAAAAATGATAATTCTAAAATGTCTTAGCACCACATGACTAAAATCCCTTTCATGACTTTTATTAACATTCCCTACTGAATGTATCTATATAGGGGCTTAGAAGCTTGAGGTTTGAAGATTAGATGTAATGTCATTCTAGACTTAGCCAGAGACTGGATAAGTCTGTTCAAGTTTTGTTTTGTTTTTCAGACAAGCTGACTTGATTTCTGTATAGCATTCATTGTGGAGGTATAAACATGTTTTTTGGAGCTGTGGTAATAAAGTTTATACTATATAAAAGAAACATAAGGTGTTAGATTTCCTGTTCCAATTTTTAGAATGAGGTTGTACAATGCAGTATTTGTGAGTTTTAGGTCATCAGTCTAATTATAATATATCAGCATGCATTGTATTGCAGTTCTAATTAATTGAGAGAATACTAGGTAGCACAGTTATATTACCATACTAACTTTGGTTATAAAATAGAATTAAAGAGAATACAGGTGAACAGAACTTGAACTTCCTGAATGCTTATGGAAATGTTATCTGAGTCAAAATTGTTGGGTCAGGAGATTAAGACAAATAGATCAATACATTGGGGATTATCTAAGTACTTCCAACTGGCCTTTCTTTAATTATATGAATGACACTTAGGAGTAGAGTTTCTCAAGTCAGAGTTGTATTCTGATCTGTCCTTCCTGATGTCATTGGATTGAATTCATTTCATGCAGTGCCTTGTAAACCTGACAAAGGCAGCCTCTGGAGAACACAGAGTCTCAACCAGTGTTTGACTCCATGAAGATGATCTTTTCAGTGTAGTTGAAAGAAAAGCCACCTCAACATGCATGCCAGCCTCCTGGATTGCTAAAATGAATCAATTTGGTATATTAGGAAAGATACTTTCCACGTTGATATGAGGGGGAAAAACGAGGGAAAGAAGGGAAGGAAAGAGGGATTTGAAAGGACATAAAATCTTCCTCAAGGATATGGAATGAAAGCTTCCTTTACCAAAGGATCCCATGGCTGGGAAAAAAAGTGACTTTCCACATGCCCAAGACCCAAGCATCCCAGTGATTGATTTTCACTGAGTTGGCAGGGCTCTTGAGAAAACTGCATCAACCCTATTTGGCCAGGAACTCTATCCTACAATTACTGCCTGCCTCTCTCCCCCATCCAACAGATCTCAGCAAGCTATGCCAGATTACATGATACCCTAGGGCTAGCAGAGTATAATCAGCTAATATTTTTTCATGCAATCACCAGAAGTATCAGTATTTTCAGCAGCGCCAATCTTACATGGAAAGTTTGGTAAAACAGTTAAGTAGGTGGTATACTAGCTAAAGTGCTGCATGAACATGAGAAATTCAAGGGTCAAACTGGGAAGGCAGTTTCTGCAGCAGTTGTGCTGCTTCTGACTAATCTGCCAGAGTGTACTTTACTCTCTTGCCGTGATGGAAGTACTGAAGGATATTGAGAAGCACTACGGAAAAAAACAGCTATGGATCCCTCCAGCTCTATTTTTATAGCGAATTATGCACTTTGTCTCTAAATCTCACAGAAGAGTAGGATATTTCAAGTTTGAAAGAGTCACTGGAAGCCTATACTTGTGGTTTCTCTTCTTTTTTTTTTTTTTTTAAAGAGAGGGATAGTAAGAGAAAGAGAGAATCAATTTTTTTAATTTAGTTTTTCATGTGGCTTTTGGTGCGCCAACACTTCGTTGTGTATCCTCACCCATGCCAGGCAAGCGCTATGCCTGCTGAGCCAGTGCTCCAGCCCCTACTTTTGTGTTTTTAATAAGGAAAAAATAAGTTCTGGTAGTGCCTATCAAGCCAACTTCTGATACTCCCACCTGAGATGTTTTACAGATAAGACATGAGAAAAGCTAAAGAGTTTTCAAAATAACTTGGGATATTCATCATTCTTCTGTAGATTTCAAATAATTTCAAATTTATAGAAGAATTGCAAAAATAGAAGAGTTCTACTATGTTCTTCATTTAATTTTCCTTCTCTTAACATTTTGCATAATTGTAGTACACTTATAAAACTAAGAAATTTCCATCAATACAATAGTATTAATAAATTAGCCTTCATTCAGATTTCCCAAGTTATTTCACTAATGACCATTTTCAGTTGTGAAATCTAATTGCTTCTAGGGTCTATAAATTTTTACTTTCCCCTTTTATGCTCATGTAATACAAGGAATATAGCATTACTAATTTTAAGAGCTTTGATTTTTTTCAAAATTACCAAAGGCTATTGATAGCTCCATATTATCTTTTAAAATAGTACTAAACTCTTGCATTAAATTGGCTGGTTCCTTAAAATCGGTAAGCAATTTTAAGCTTGAGCATAACAGGAAGATAAAACATTCCACCCATTTCAAGGCAATATGCAATCTTTTTCTTTCTAGCAAAATTCTTTCACCCCCCCAAAATATTTTCTGATAAATAGATTTGATTGATTACAAAAAGTCTTGGAATAATTTTTGTTAGACATTTTCTAGCCCACTTATAGGTCAAACTAGCATTCTCCTAAGGTATAGATAAATTTTGAGGTGCTTAGAGGCAGGGACTTCCCCTGCTCAATTTTGCATCCTGAATGTTACCTTAATCTTTATAAGCATTTGTTGAATTAACTAAAATATGAAATTTCCTAGAATCTTTAAACTGGAGTGAATTTGAGGTTAATCAAACTCCAGAGCCTTCACCTTTGACTGCCTCCAGGATACTTTGTGTAGGTAGTGTCAAAGAGGTTGATAGGTGATATGCTGTAGACATCTTGGTGGAAATGTCATGAACCTGTGTGCAATACCATCAGAAAGCCTGCCAAGTTGTAAATACCTACTGCTTTTGTTTTGTTGTTTTGTTTTGTTGGTAAGAGAACTAACAAAAGCCTTCATCTTTTCATTATTTTGTAATCAACATATTATAGAGAAATGGATTCGTAGTACAATAACAGAAATCAAATGTCATATCCTGAGTGGATGTGAGCAGTTTTCCTAGTGATGCAGGAACCGTTCAAAAAGGAATGGTTTGGGGCTGGAATGGTGGCTCAGTGGTTACAGCACCACATATGATGAAGTCTTGGATCAACAAAAGGCACATGGAAACTAAATAAAATTGATTCTTTCTCTCTCGCACTGTCCCTCTCTCTTAAAAAAAAATCAATGATTCTAGAGCTCTAAATACTGACATGTGAAGTGAACTAGGGCAGAAATATGGGCTCGGGAAACACCCTACAGTTATCAACATGGTACTGTCTTGCCACAAGTCAAATTTAAATCTCTAATCTCTGGGTGTTTTGTTATCTCCTGTATGGGTGCCTGGACACTTCCTGATAGGCTAATCCAAACATATGTTTACACCCTTTTGACATTGCATGCAGTGTCTACTGGATCTTCATTGATTCATTAAATCAACAGCAGGTCAAAATTATTCAGAAAAAAATGCATCTGTACTAAACATTGTCATTATTCCCTAAAGAACACAGCATCACAACCTCTTATATAGCATTTAAACTGTTTTGAGTGTTATAAATATATGTAGGTTATATGCAAATATTACCACATTTTTGTAGGAGACATGAATATCTGCAGAATTTGGAATCCAAGGGGGTTCCTGGAACCAGTCTACCATAGACACCATGAGATAACTAGTTATGTATTTTCTTTCTTTTTATTGCTAACCTACATTACCAAAAGCATTTAAGTAGGAATGCCTTTGTATAACAAAACCATGTTAAGCCAAAAAAATAATGTTTTCTTTTCTTTTTTAAGTCCAACAGACTTGTAAGTCTGAGTAGATTGTCAAGGCTAATTCTTACCTAAATCTATGTTTGCTAGTTTATTGTAAATCTATGTAATCCTGGCGGAATTTCAGCTGTTATAGCATGATCTGTACTTCCAGTGTGTTCCAGATGTGTCTCCCCAATTCACATGCTGCAAACTTAATCCCCAATGCAGCAGTGTGGAGGAGAAGGGCTTCTGATGAGTTGTACTAACATTAGAGCCCCACCCTCACGAATAGATAAACATCTTTGTAAAGGTGTTTGCCGGTCTTGTTCTTCTGCAAATGGATACTTTCTAGCTTAGTTTTTCCTGTGATGGGTGATTTTGAGTCTAGATATCTGAGCTTTCCACCATATACAAAAATGACCCCAGAATGTATGAAAGACCTAAATGTAAGACTTGAAACTATAAAATTACTAGAAGAAAACAGAGATTTTGGTATGGGCAATAATTCTTATAAGATTCCCCAAAACATAGGCAACAAAATTAAAACTCAATAAATGGGATCTTACCCCCAAAAGAAGCTTCAACACAGCAAAGGAAACAATTAACAGAGTGAAGGGGAAAAACTACAGAATGGGAGAAATTAGTTGCAAGCTTTTCCTCTAAAAGGGATCACTATTCACAATATAAAAGGGATTTAAAAACCTCACAGAAAAATGTGATACATTTACAAAACAGAACTCTATTCAGCCAACAAAAAAAGAGTGAAATCTTGTGATTTGCAGCCACATGGATGAAGCTATAGGATCATCCTATAGCTATAGGATGCTAAGTGAGACACAGAAAGACAAATACTTCATGTTCTCATACATGGAACCTAAAAAGTTGATGTCAGAAAAGTAGAAGAAGGAATAGTGATTACTAGAGACTAGGAAGGGGAAAGGGGAGGTTGGATAACTGAAGCTCTGATAATGGGTACCAATACAGTTTGATAGGAATTATAAGTTCTAAAGTTCTATAGTGCAGTAGGGTGACTATAGTTTACAAAATTTATTATATATTTTAATTTTTTATTTTTTCAATGAAACTATGTATATATATATATATATATATATATATATATATATTCTGAAAATTAGACTTACTCCCTAGAGCCCCCCTAATTACCCACCTTGTCCCTTCCCCCTTCCCCCTCCTTCCCACTACATCTCTATGAATGCCTTAGGTTGTATATCACCACACCTTTTCAGGGTTTAATACATAAGAGTTGACTGCCTTTCTCAATGGTCAGGGTTTATTTTATAAAGAACTAGAAGACAAAAATCCAAAGGTTTCAACACAAAGAAATGATTAATGTTTAACCAGACAGAAATGCTAATTACCCTGATTTCATCATTAACCATTGTATACATACATCCAATTATCACACTACCCCATAAACATTTAATTAAGAATAAATACAAATTAAAATTAAAAAGTATATATTTATATACAAAACTCCCCCAAAAAAGGCTTGCTGGAGGGGGTTCCCTCTCTTCTGCAATGTGTGGTCCAGCAAGAAGGACCACATCATTTGCCAGACTTGGTCATCTGCTTCCCAATGCCCAGAATTGGGAGAGAATGAATTCCACATTTTTTTTTAAATGACCCACTCCCAGGCCTTCTGCTATGGTGTCGCAACCTCAGGCTTCCATCCCTGAGTGTGGGCAGGACAATCCACTGTATTGTCCCCCCAGAGCCGATCAGGAGGAGGATGAGTGCTGATGTCTGGAATCTGGGTCCCCCCTCATCCGGGGACCCCTTTCCTCCCAGCTGGGGAAGTGAGGCAACCACAGGCAGTTGATGGCAGCTCAGAATCCGTTTATTATCAAGACACACAGGTTTTTATAGGGAGGGGAGAAGCCAAGGAATCAATAATCCTTCTAAGGGAGTTGCCAGGGGTTAAGAAGATTTCGAGTACAGACAAACAAGGGGGGGGGGGGACAGCCTGTGGTTAGCACATTCCAACCTACCCTAATCTTCTTTTTTGCACAACAATTAGGAAGCTTAACAAAGCAGGACCTAGCAGCCCTTCCTGGAGGAACTTATGGAAATAGTAACAAGATCGCTCTAGGGCAGCTGATGAAGTGGAGTGAAGGGCAGACCCAACACTATGGTAGCAAAATGTGGACTAAGACAGCTTCATATGTCCAACATTTTGCAAAACACTGAGATGAAAACCATGAGCGAGAAGCCATGTGTAAATATTTGCTGCTTAAGATTGGAGTGTTGGCCATAATCCTGCAACTATGGGCTGTGCAAATAGCCAGTGATATTATCTGTGCATGGTTAGTGGATGTTTCAAGAGAGATTCTGCCTGGGATTATTCAGTGAGAGTTGAGTGAGCCAGTTTACCCACAACAGGATATTAATAAGCACTGATGATTTTATTGGGTTTATGGTGCAGGATTTGAAGGAGAATTGGGCATAATTTAGAGCAAGAGTGAACAAGCATAATTTAGAGCAAGACTGCACAAGCTTTTCCTGTAAACAGTAGATAGCAAATACTTTCAGCATTGTGAGCCTGTGTCTAAACTATTTGACTCTACTCCTGTAACTTAAGAGCAGAGGTAGATAACTAAGCAACTGGGTCTGGCTGTATTCCAATAAAACTTGATTATAAATTCAAGTGGATGATCTGAAGTTGACCCTTTGTCTATAGCTTACCTATTTATTCATAATATTTCCTGGATCTTTCCTAAGGCCAACCTATGCTTAGAACAAATGTACAGATTTAGACTCCTTAAAATGATGCCCATTCTCCATTATTCCTTGCCACATCAGTCTGCACTGTCTCCAGCATCCTGTGGCTTAGAATGAGACGTAGCTCAGCTGGGTGTTATGGTGTAAGCCTGTAATGTCAGCAACTCAGGAGGCTGAGGCAGGAGGAACACAAGTTCAAGACCAACTTCAGCAATTTAGCAAGGCCCTAAGTAACTTAGCAAGACTGTCTCAAAATAAAAAAAGGTCTGGGGATGTGGCTTAGTGGTTAAGTGCCCATGGATTCAATCCCTGGTACCAAAAAACAAAAATAAAAACAAGAGAACGCAGCTCATATATTTATAGATGGCCTCCTATTCTACAACTAACGAATTGGGCTGACGATATCGGTAACTCTGTAGCAACCATTTCAATTGCAGGAAGATAATTTATGGTAATAGTTAATCATTTTATTTGGTTCAGAAACTGAAAAGTCTAGCCTCAAGTTAGTTGGAAATATTTGAGGAATAAATTCTGCCTTAACAAAGTGTGTCGTGAAGATGGGGTTTATCTGAACCGTACTTGTGTTTCATTTCTCACCTTCCTGGAAAAAGCGTTTCTCTCCTGTATAAATGAAATACATCTTAGTTTGCCTCCAGAAGCACAATCGAATATACCTCTCGCGCTGTCTTTACTTTCATGCATTTCACTTGCTTCAACACTTACTACACACCTGTTCTGCAAGGAGGAAGAGGAGGGAGAGGCTAAGAAGGGCATGTAAATCAAGTGCCCTTAAGTGCAGTACTTCCAAATGAGAGTTGGATATGTTGAATATGGTCAGAGTTTGTTCTTCCTTTTCAGATACTGTGAATACCGGGCTGGATCGAGCTGAGACTTGGCCACACACATTCCAGTGCCTTTCAGGCAGCAGCCATCAGTGGGCACTTACTTATGGTTTCTATTAATCAATCTGAGCAGGTTTAACTTGAAGTCACTTTCCACCGTGCTCTGTCTCATAACACTGGGCATTTGGTATCAATTGTTAGAATGTCTTTTTTTCCTCTGGCAGCAATTGAAATTAATTTCATTCTCTTCCTGCTGGCTCGCCTTTGCAGAACATTATTTCTTCTTAGTTCTTGACACATTGGTTGCTTGATGCACAATTTTTGCTCAAAGTCTTCCTCCATCAGGGCAGCCATTCTAATTCCCAATGAAGAAGATGGCCCAGTAGATAATCCAGGGTGTCAGAGCAGTAGACACTGGACCAAACCTAGGTGGGTTGTACCTTGGCCTTCTTGCTACTATTTATCTATTAGGAGAGACTCTTACCAGGGCTTTTGTGCAATCTGCAACTTGTATTAAGCAGTTACACAGGTGGTATCAAAAGCAGAGGTCTTGGGTTTAGATAGACCCAACTTAAAATTTTGACTCCACTCCTAATTTGTTTGACCTGGGATAAGTCATTTAATGTCTCTGCACTTCAGTGACCTCATTGGAAAAACAAGAAGCTCACATCCACTCAAAGGTAATTGTGGCATTAAGAGGCCATATGTACACACTTACATACATACAAATTGTAAGATTGATGTTTTTCAATTTAGACTGTAATGCAGTATAGCCTACCTCTGTTTAAATCCCACTCCCCCTTTATGGTGGCAACTCCCTCCCCTATATACTTCCACCTCTTTCCGGGGGCCCCTTCTGATACCAACCCATCTCTTTCCAGTGACCTCTACTGACACATGTCTACCTCTTTCTGGTGACACCCCCCCAAGTCACCACCTACTTCCTCACTATACCTGCTTTTACCTTACCTTAGCCAACCACATAGATTTTACCCCTGAGCACCTTCAATCAGAGTGAAGGGCAGCATTGCTTTAGGTTGGGGACAAAACCCCTGATTTTCCTGTTCCTGCACACAATTGTCTTTTCACCCTTTGTTAGGCAAAAGTAAAATTTCTGCCTTGCTCACCCACATCCAACCACGTGGTTGTTTTATTTCTAACAATATCACTTCCCATGTGGCTTTCCTACAGCTTCAACCCAAATGAATGACTATGATTTTTCTGGAGGGATGTCCCCTTAAAGGTCTCTTGATTTAAATAATCTGGCTGAGTGAAGGAACAGCCTTCTCATGGCCCTGTGGGCCTTCATTGGGACTGATACACAGCTTGACAGCAAGTGCTCACATTGGAGCCACACTCAGGAGGTGAGGGCAGGTTTCAAAGGCTTTTGTGCAACAGGGGCTTTGTGTAATGCTAATAGTCACAAAAACTTCTCTATAAACACATCCCATGTGGATCCCTGAGACTGTAGTGCTGATGAGTTCATTTTTTTAAATGAAAAATATGATGAACTACAAGCACCCAATTAGAGAGTTTCAGTGCCATCATCAGAAGATTTCTGGCCTGGACACAATAGAAAGGTTTTTAGGGGCTTGAGCAGGAGGAACCATAATGAGAAAAATCATTGCTTTTATTCTTAGCAGCAGATTTGTTTGTCTTCTCCCTTGGCTCAGAGCTATGCTGCCAGGACTGAACTCATTTCCCAACAAACTATTTTTGTTCCTCCCTTGTGATGCTCTATGAATGGATTCTGAAATGCAGGCCCCTCAGACCCTGGAAGCCGACGCTTTGACAACACAATGAGTAGACCTGGACCAGCTCTAACCTTCCCCCAGATGCCTCTTCCTATTGCAAAAGATACCCCAGGTCTCAGAATGGTTCCGATCCAGGGGCCTCAATGAGAATAGGGAAGGGATTCTCTTTGAATGCTGCTTTTATTTAGAGGCCTCCGTGTGCATTTTTAAAGACCAGTTTGTGGGTGATGGAGTTGCAGGCAGCTAATAGAGCAAATCAACAGAATAAAACTCCTAATCATAAGGAGCCTCCCTCCTGCAGAACCCAGGCGGTTCCAGTTTAATGCACTAAGATGGGATTGTATCTCTTCACTGACCCAGCCGGTTTTGAGACGCAGCCGCAAAGTTCTGATTACATGGATCTCTTCCTCTAATAGTTCTTTCCTTGCTTGTATCCTCATCATTGACATATTCGATTATGATATGTTTTTCTTTTGGTCTTTACTTAAAATTAGAGCTAAGAAGTATTTGCTTGTCTCTATTTCTTTTTTTGTCGTTTTAAAGAAAAAGGGACAGTGAGAGAGAGAGAGAGAATCAATTTTTTTATTTAGATTTTTTTTTCATGTAGCCTTCGTTGCTCCGAGACTTCATTGTGTACGTGGTGCTGGAGTGCGAATTTGCATACACGCACATGCCAGGCAAGCACCATGACCGCTGAGCCACCATTCCAGTCCTGCTCATTTCTTTTAATGTAGATCTTGAAGCAGATGTGTCTGTTCTGTCAACTCATTTCCACACTAGCAGACTTCTAAGTGTGGATGTAGTTACTGAGCACTAACACCAGCAATGCCCTATGTCACACGCTAGGAGTCAGTGATAAGCTGGATGCACATAGATCCTTACAGCCATACCTGAAAAATCAGACCAATGTGTCACTGGAAACTATAACAAATGCTACGGATGAGAAGTGCAGGCTACCCCAAGAACTTGTGACTTGAGAACCAGTGAAGGTTTAACAAGAAAAAATTTCCTGAGAGTAACTTTAGGATCAAAACCTGAGTGAATAAGTGAAAGCAAGGGGAAGATGATTCTGCACATAGGAGCAGCATGTGCAAAGGCCCTGAAACAAAAGAAAGTTGGCATACTGGAGGAGCTGAAAGCAAGAGAGTGTGGCCAGAGAGCCAGGGAAGAGTGAAAGATGACTCTGGCATGGGTGGGGGTGAGTGGTCACATCAAGGAGGGCCAAAAGCACTGGGTTTTTATCTTCAAACCAATGTCTGAAGGGTTAGTAAAAAAAGAGATATGATCAGATTTGTTTGTAAAAGATTAATGCAACTGCAATTAATTAATTAAGTAGAACTGATTAAAGAGCAAGTTTGATGGTTTTAAAATATGCCCACAAAGTCTTTGATAGTCCTTGCTTCAGGAGATGGTCCATAATTCTCCTCCTCTGGAGAGTGGGACATGCTCGGTAACTCCCTCCTAATGAATAGCATATGATGGAAGGAACGGTGTGTCAAAACAGGCAAGATGGCCTCCACCAAACCCTGTTTAATCATTTGCTTTGGAGGAAGACAGCTGCCCTGCCACGAGGAACTAAGACCTTCTGGCAAGAAAGTGGGATCTCCTGCCAACAGCGAAGTGAGGGAGCCGCAGAGCAGGTCCACCTGCTGCAGTCCAACCTTCCGGTGACGGGGTCCCTGCCAACATCCCGACCTACTCCAAGTCAGGTCCAGCCACCTTAAGGCTTCCTGGCCTCCTGACTTAGAAACAGAAAGATAATTCTCATTTGTTTTTCTAAGCAGTTAAATATTGGGGCAATTTGTTATGCAGAAATGCATAACTGATGTGGGGGGCAAAAGCAGAAATATTAGTAGGAGATTTCCAAATTAATCCAAGCAGATGATGGTGGCTTGACTGAAGTGGTCATTACTCAAGTACAATTCCACCACCTCTTCCCAGGAACACTCCAGGGGGATTTGAGCTAGACCACCAGGAAGTTGTAGATATGGTTTGGAATCCATGGTTTTGCTATTTAGTTAAGCAATGCCTCTCTCTGCCAAGACTCTTCTAGTCACATAATGGAAATAATAATGCTACTTCTCTTTTTGATTACAGGGAAGGCACATGCAAATTCCACACAGTAGATATTGCAACTTAGCAACTACCAGCTTTTATTATTATAACTTAGTATCTATTCACATAGATGGTAATTTCTTTGTCCCAATCTTGTTCTCTGCTTTAACAGTAATCTCCATTATACCCTGCTATGCCACTCTCGCCAAATTGCATTCATAGATTCCCATTGCTTTCAAAACAAGCATTTAATATCTTGGCCATGCGGTAAAGCTTCTCTATCTTGAGGGACTGTGTTGCTAACTGTGTGAAACTCTGCTCCATGCAAATGCATCATCTCAATTAGTTTCTTTCATTTCCTGTTTTTGTTTTAATTTTGTTTGGTCTATTTTTTGGCTTGTGATATTGGGTTTTGAGTCACTAATTTCTGGTACCCTCAATTTTTTCATTTGCTTATTGTGCATAATAATGAATACTGACTCCTGCTCACTGTGCAGGGAAAGCATAAATAAAAGTTGAGTTGCTGCATTGCCATAAACTCATTCCAGTTGCAAGAAGCTCAGCCAGGCATGCAGCACTTCCTGCATGCACACACGTAAATTAACATCACCACCAAAGAGCATCTTTCTGGAGATTATGCCAGCTCTGAGGAGGCACTGTGGGCCTCAGCTGGCTTTAGCTCAGTATCAGGACATCCCAAGCATCATCCTCACTTCTTGTTCTCAGCAGAAGTCTGAGATGTGATTAACCACTATGGATGCATGCTCATCCCTGCTTTATTGCCTAATTAGCCTAAGACCATCTCAAGCCTTGATACAAGGATTCAAAGCACTGTAGCTCTGTTGACCCAAAGAAGATGAAGAGGAAGACTCCTTAAAGAGCAGGGCAATAGTGCCTCTGCTGTGTCACAAAGATGTCCTCAAATCCCCAAATTGGTCAGACCTCACTAACCGAAACACCTGAGGAATGGGATGTTTGGTCCATACCCAGGATCTTGCATCCTACTCCATAGGACATTCTACCTGTCCAGTTGTGATATTTACATCCAAACAGATAGACAGAATATTTCCTGAAAGGAATAGGAAAGTAATGGATATTTTTCAGATCTGTGCTCACATGCATAGGGGCACACACACCTTGGGAGGATATAAAGTTAAGGAATGTATAGAAGCTGAGATAGAGATGTCTGGAAACATCTAACCAAGTCTGAGTCACTATCACCATGATGGAAGTACCACTGCAACCATATTTCAGAGTAATTTTCTTCTCTAAATGCCTCAACAATACAAGTCAGAGTCATTGCTGTAACACACCTTGCATTTTCTTACAAGCAGAGCTTCCTTGTGATGTTTCTGGAAAGATGTTGCTCTTTTATTCCTCTCTAAATGGTTCTCTTGGTGTTCATGCCTTTAGTTTGAACTAAGGATTGTTTGGGGAAGTAGACAAGACACAGAAAAGGGGAGAAGGATTTCTCTGTGAACTGCCAAGGTGATGGGGATAGTTCTGTTACTGGGTAGACAGGACAGAGTAAGAGGGAGGATGTAGGATTTGACCTGGTTGGGGGTCAGTGATCAGAAATGTTTCAGGCAAGTTCTTAATTTGTAGTTGGCACATTGGACATTATTGTCTCAAAAATTTATGATGACATAGCCTAAAAGCGGTCTACTAAATCTACATTAATTCTAGATAAAATAAATTTGCCAAGGTCAACAGTGCTTACATAGAACAATGGATTCTGAATTTTTAAAAACTCAATTACACGGAAAGAATAATGATCACCTAGGCTTATTTTGGTCTGTTAGTTTTTATTTTATAATAAACATTTACTGTGATGATTGAAGTCATTTGATTGTTCTCAAATATGATTTTAATTAAATTGATAAATCCTTTGGAAAAATAAATGAAATGCTTATAAATTTGCCCCTGAGCTTTGTCTCTGTCAAAAGCTGGACAATAAACAGACATTTAAAAATAACTCTCGTGATTGTACATGTGTTGCTGGAAGACATACAAGCAAGTTTATGGCTAGTATTGGACTTATTTCCCCACCTTAAGCAACTGTACAGTTGGCAGAAAGTACATAAAGTGACTGCAGCTGTGAAACCACAGCCAAAACAGAGCTACAGTCCTTGGGAGAAAAGAGACACCCATAGTGAGCCCGATATTAACTGATTCTTCCTGGAAAAAATTTTTGCATCAGTGGTGCAGGGAAATTCAGCCCAAGCAAGGAGTGATACATAAAATGCATAGAAAGTAGTTTTGTAGTTTTTAAACATGATAGTATGGTTTGGATAGGTGTGCCCCAAAGGTCCCTGTCTTAAAGGTTTGGTTCCCAGGAAGGAATTCTTGGGAGGTAACAGAACATTAAGGAGGTAAGGCCTAGTGTCAGATCCTATGCCATTAAGCATGTGCCCTTGAAGAGGAATTATGGAACCCCAACCTTTTCCTTTCTGCTTCCTAATTGATGAACAGTTTTGCTCTACCACACTCTCCTGGACTAATATGCTGCTATACAAGAGTCACATAGAAATGGGACTAAATGATCTTGAAGCAGAAGCTTCAAAACTATGACTCAAAATAAATCTTTTCTCTTTTTAAGTTGATCATTGGAGGTTTTTCATTACAGTGATGGAAAGCAGATTAATACATTGTCTGAAAAGCTATGTCTTTCATTAAAAAGCAGGTTTCACTTGGAAATTAAGACCTGTAAACTCACAAGCAAAACTTGTGGTATACCTTACCGAACATTTCATAAATTGATTCTTTTCCTCTTCCACTTTACCTTTAGAATTCTACAGCTATGAATTGTGGAATATATATTCCATTATCTAATAAAATAAAACTTTCCCTTAATTTAGTCTCAAAAATGTCTAGAATTTATTGTATTCACCTTTGAATAAAGGATTAACTGAAGAGATATATGAGTAATAATTAGTAGACAAATCACATCCAAAGACACCCAAATGAACTGATATTAAACAAGTCAATCAAAATGAGGATCTTATTTTGGCCTAATTGAGGGGCATTGTTTTTCTTACTTACTGGTCCAATATTTCAGTTCCAACTTGAAACTATTTTTAGGTTTGGTGGCAGATGCGAGCTTCACCCTTGGGGGACACATACCTCCAATCTGCTAGAGGCGTTCAACACTCAAAGGAGAGGCATGGTTCATCTTCTGGAGTGTCATCTTATCTGACCTTTTGAGGAAAGAATGCTTCCTTCTACTTTCAGTCCCACACAGATAGATTGTGAAACCTCAAAACTTGCGTGAACTTGGAGAACAAGAGACCTGAGGAAGGACGCCTCTTTGGTGTGTATCCTGGACTTCCCACAAGGGTCTGTGTGCATCCTGCCCTGCCCCTGGGGAGGAAGATTTGCAGAGGAGGAGCACAGGATGTCACACCAGACTGGGATTCAGGCTCCTCTCAGCCTCTCACTGTCTCTTTTGGACAGTTGCCTAAGTTCTCTGAGATTTCCTCAAATTAAAAAAAAAAAAAAATGGACGCTGATATTTACCTCAAGTGTTGACGCAGATTATAGAAAGTGTGGTGGTGAAAACTTCTGTCCAGGCCTAACAAGTGGGCACCCTCTTTTCTCTAGTTCTAGCCCCTAAATTCGGTCTGATCATTTAGGAGTATGTTTAAAAAGAGGAAGGCTAGGAGGCCTTGGTGTTTTTTGGAGATGTGCACTCCGGCTCTTTGTGCAGGAGTAACCCCCCCCCCCATTAGTTCCGAGATGTGGCTGCTCTCTTAACGGGTGGGAAGGGGTCAACACTGAGAGCACAGTATGTCCCACATGACTCCTGCCTAGCAAGCCAGACCTGGAAAGAGCCTCCAGTTGCTTGTTTCCCTAACCAGGTGAAGCTAAGGAAAGGCAATGTTAGACAGACAGTGTCTGCCCAAGTGCTACTTGAGTAAGAAGTAGGATAAGGGGGAGCACGGGGGACTGAGGCAGGGGCACCCAGGAGTTGCAGTGGACTAAAGGAAGAGGGGCCAAACAGGAGGGCTGCAGGACAATCTCTGGAAGTGAAGGGAGAGAGTTGGGACCAGGAAGTCAGTTGATACTCTGTTGTCTCAGGCTGTCTTGCACCTGAGGGAGACTATAGTGGACAGTAAAGTGGGACAAAATGGTAGTGACAGGGAAGTGATCTTGAGACCTGTAATAATGGGACCTTTGTAATTTGGGGACTATATAAGAAATAGTTTGTTCAGTAATGCCTTTATGTGTGTTATGTGTACAAATGTAAAGCTCCTCTATTAATGGGAGCTTTACATTAAATTACGTTAAATCTATTAGTGATCATATATGGTATGCAGAGGAAACCAAGGACACTGAAACAAGGCAAGATCCTAATGTGTGTGTTTCTCTGTTCTTCATTCACTCAGCAATACTCAATGTACACTGTGCTCTGGGGATATAAAGTGAAAAGCCCAGTGCCCGCCTCCAGGAATGTGCATTCTACCTAAGGGGGTTTCAGGCAGTCATTCACCGAGAGGGTATATGTGAAATTTACAGTTGAAGTATTCATTTTTATTCATGTAAAGCATATATATTAATCTGTTTTCATTTCCTGATTTCTCAAAGGTCCAAGGACACCTCTGACTTTAGTTTTTAAAATTTTAAATATATTTTGCATATATATGCTTTATATATAATCTTTGACTTGCTTTTAAACTTGCATCATCAAAATGTCTTCTCTTGAGACCCAGAAAGCTGATTCTTGGCAGACTTCCAGTATGATTTTAAGTAATTAAAAACTGGAAACTAGAGCCAACTCTCTTTCCTAACATTCTTCCTTATCATGAGATAGAAGACACCAAGGACATTAAAAGTGAAACCAGAAAAGAACACATCTGCCATGAAATTTCCAAATACAATCTTTCTAAGTATGTGTTGGTGCATAAACTGATTTGTTTTGACTGATTTTATCTGTAGGGCCAATCCACAGAATAGGTGTGTCAATCAAAAAGTCATTTCCTTTTGTTTCTGTTTTAACATTTGCCAGCTTGAGGCTTGTCACAGACAAAGGTTACCTGATTGCATTACAGTGGCAGGGAGTTGGGTGACTTCTGTGGGTGCCATACCAGGGACATCTATCAAAGCAGAACTTTTCAGTGGGCAGGTCAGTGCTTAATGAAAGTGTCAACGGCTTTCACAGAGTTTATCTCCATTCCTTTCAACTCCCTTGATGATGAACTTTATGCCTTCTCTCCATAAATGGACGTCCTTAATTTATATTTTTTATAAAGAGAGAGGGACAGTGAGAGAGACAGAGAAAGAGAGAAACAACTTTATTTAGTTTTTCACATGGCCTTAGTTGCTCCAACACTTAGTTGTGTACGTGGTGCTGGGGTTTGAACCCGGGTCCTCGTGCTTGCCAGGCAAGTGCCGAAACTGCTGAGCCACTGCTCCAGCCCCTTAATTTTTAGGTAGGTAAAAATAATTAGTTCTAAAAGAGCTAAGTGTGACTTCTGGGAAGTGGGGCAAGGAAGGTATGAAAACCTTGCTTCCTGGCTTTTGAAAGAAAGTCAAGGAAGCTAGGGAGGGCTGGGGTTTCCACCATGGCTTGCAGGATCCAACAGGAGCAAATCCACTTCTCCCACTTACCAGGCCATGTTGGGCTACTTATTATTCAGTGTAGCCAAACCATAGTTCTCCCATTTATAAAAGGGAGGAAATTGTATTAATGTGTGTTGAGCATCCTTTATGTGCCAGGGTCTTTCCAGAACGTTTAGTACCATTAGTTCATCTAGTCTTCACAATAACTGTATATAAGAAATCATGTGATGCCTATGTTATACCCTCTAACTTACAGAAAATATGTTAGTCAGCTTGATGGTACTGTAACGAATACCTAAGATAGTTAACTCACGAAGGAAAAAGGTGTATGTTGGATCACAGTTTTAGAGGTTTCAGGCCCTGATTGGCTGGCCCTGTTGCTTTTGGGCCTATGGAAAAGCAGCACATCACGTTGGGAGAGCCTGACCAACCAAAACTGCTACTTCATGACCAGGAAGTAAAAGAGGAAAAGACTGGTGTCCCATAATCCTCCTTCAAGGATGTGTCTCCAATAACCTTAAACTCCCTTAAAGAAGCCCAAGTCCTAAAGGCTTTACCACCTCCTTATAGCCTTGCTGTAAGGAACAACTTGAACACGGGGACACATGTGGGACAGTTCAGATGCTAACAACAGCACTGGGAACCAACACAGAACAACTTCAGCGAGTTTTTGGCAGCCTTCTGGGATGTTTAACATACAGCTTGATACTTATAGGCATTTCAGATTAACATCAATATAAACTCATAAAACTCACTGTTTTCCCTTTTTAAGCCCTTTCTAATCGTCATTTCAAAATCCGTAGCCTCTTTGGTCTGACCCTTAAGCCAGCTAATTAATTAAGAATCTGAGGGCACATAAGGCATTATCTCCATACTTCAGAGAAATGAATTGCTCTTCTATACTTCGTCCCAGGAGGTAGTGCTCATTTCCTCAAAATGTGATTCTGACTTGTTACACTGGGAAGGACCAGAAAGCACATACCACCAAGAAGAGATTTACCTGAAAATGTTACTAATCAGTGATTTTTTTGTACCTGTGGTTGAACCCTGCAGTGCTGAACCACTGAGCCACATCCCTAGCCTTTTTTTTTTTTCTGCGATAGGGTCTTGCCAAGTTACTCAGAGTCTTACTAAGTTGCCAAGGGGCTGGCTTTGAACTTGCTATCCGCCTCCTTCAGCCTCCTGAGCCACTGGAATTATAGGTGTGCATACCATGCTTGGCTAATTAGTGGTTTTTATTATTTCCTAGGAACTCACATGGGCTGCTTTGGCTGCAGAACCCTGTTTCAAAGAACATTGGGTAACTGATACAGGTGTGAGCTTCATTAGTTGGTTAATTCTGAGGGGACAGAGCTAGTGGCAATGTGCCACAGGAAGGAAGCCAAACCCTCTGTGAGGGGCAGGGGAGAGGAGGCAGGACTGAGGCTGAACACTGATCTCTTTCTTTCTGCCCAAGTTGTGTGATCTTTGGAAAGCTACTTGAAGTGCTTGAACTTAAAGTTTCTCACAGGGTTATTTTGAGAAAGTAAACTGAGAACCTATAGAAATCTGCTAGCACACCATTTGCGCAGCAGATACTGAATAAACAAAGCCAAACTGTGACTGTTCATTCTATTGGGGCCAGCTACCAGCCATAGTGTTCTAGACTAGTTAGATAGGTGACTCTGTTCCTATGATTGGGTGACCTGCACAGAGATAGATTACAAAGGCAAGAACTCATGTTGGCCAGTGTGTGAATAGCTTTCAGAAATGACTGGCATGATCATAACCATGATCATTTATTCTTTCATTAAACCAATGACTGTTGAGGCTTTAGGAGAGTACAAAGCAGGGGCTGTGCTTAAAGATGACCCTTATTCTGGTTTGAAAACTTGGGCTCACTGATGTGATTTCTATCGAGGGGACCTTGGTATAGAGTGTTTCTTTGAGCACCCACATAGAGACAGGAATTCATTCAAGTTGGAACAGGGTGGAAACTGTGGACCCAAAAGCAATAGAAACCTGTTCTCAGTCTCCTGAAATCTTCTAGAGGTCTTGGAAAGAACCCAGTAGGTAAGCTTGCCTGGTTGTCCTAGAGGGGACAGACTGTAAACAAAAGATCCCAGTCTCAGCCATGGTGCTTTGCACAGAAATAGCAAAATGGTCAGACTTACATCATGTGTATCTCAGTGAAAACATCACGAACTGAAAACCTAAGAGGACTTCACGACACCTTCAGGCTTCACAGACTTGATTCTCCCTGACAATCAAGGATCCTCTGAAGAGAGTGGAGAGGGAGGCTCTACGCTTGCCTGTGACTGGACGCCTTGCTGACTCCACCGGATGTGGGATGAGCAAAGGATATAATAGACCTTGCCTACCTGAGTATAAAGCAACTTTATATTTGCTACAATGCTAACTGGCCTCTTGAGATTCCTGTTGAAAACAGAGGGTAACTGACACCAAAAGCTGTGCTACTTAGGGTTTCCCCTACCTTCCTGAAAAGTTCTGTTGGGTCTCATCTGATGGAGCTATGTGCCTTAAATCTGGGAAAGAGAACACTGTTTGTATCTGCAGTGCAGTGAACTTGAGCGAGTTTCAGAATCACCTGGAGGGCTTGTTAATACAGATTGCTGGGCTTCCCTCCCAGAGTTTCTGATCCAATGAGTCTGGTGCTGAGAATCTGTTTCCGACAAGTTCCCAGGTGATACTGATGCTGTTGGTTCAGAGATCTTGCTTTAATAAACACAACTCAAAAAGACAGTCTTACAGAGACTTTGTTTGAATTTTCCCTCAATCTAATTTTTTTTTAGTGGAAATTCTTTCCTTATGTGGCAGGAATTTACATTCCTGTTTGGCAACACTGACCTATAACTATCCTCCACATTCTCTAGTAAGCACGATCGTGCAAGCCCTTTTCTGGAAATTTCTATTTTTGACATTTTTTATTTTTAATTGGCACATGATGATTGTCCATATTTATGAAGTAGAGTATGACATTTCAATACCTGTGTGCAATGTGTAGTGATCAGATCAGGGTAACTGGCATAAATAGCATCGTGCATGTGTGTTTTTATTATGAACATCTTCAATCTTCTTTACCAGTTATTTTGAAATGTAAAATTATTCATTATCAGCCACAGCTAACCTGCTGTCTTATAGCACATTAGAAGTTCTTCCCTCATCCCTGTGCCTATGAACCATCTTCTTTCCATCTCTCCTCCCCAGAACCTTCCCAGGCTCTGCTAACTATTCTGTTCTCTATGTCCGATATATGCGCTTTTTAGCTTCCAGAAATTTTTTATTTTTACTGACCATTTTTGAGGACTGATTTGTGACATGAACAGATAAAAATTATGGCACTTTTCTTTCAGCTTTTAATGCTTAAAGATTTTTTTGTTTGTATCTTTTGTTCAAAGGAGTTCTGAACTTGACTCTGTTAGTCAGAACTTCTAAGCTCTGAAGGGGAAGTTTATGAAGCAGTGTAAAGTGAGACTGGAATTTGTAAGATACATATTCCAATCACTTTATTTTCTTCAATTAAAACCTACCTAAGTCTCTTATCTGAGTTGATTTTAAAAAGCTATTTTGTGTGACACATTATATCCATTTGTGTGTGTGTGTGTGTGCCCTGTAGATATTTTCATGGACTGATGAACAGAGTATAAAATCTGTCATAGAAATTAAATAAATGGTTCAGTGTCTAAAAGCAGGAGCTTTGCTGACAGAGATATCTTGGTTCAAATTTCAGCCCTGTCCCTTCATAAATAAAGGGTGACCTCAGGCAAGTTAATTTTTCCTCCTTGAATCTCAGGTTTTTCACCTAAATAACAGAGAAAATGCTTTCCTTTTTTGTTATTTCAAGGGCTGAGATAGAAGTTATAAAAATGATAATTAGTATTATAAACAGAAGTTGTTATTATTTCTTTAAAAAATGATCTTTTCCCCCAAACCTCTTAGCCCTCTCTGCAAACCCTTAACTCTATAGTTAAAAATAAAAAGCTCTTGGAAAATTAGAGAAAACTTTTAGTTTGCACATACTTTACGTTAGGGGAAAGTGGTATTGTCAAACCACATGTTTTCCCTTGTTACGATAAAGGAATGTGTTTGCTTAGTGTTCACTCCCATTTGAGTGGTGTTCCTGAATCAACATTAGCTAAGAGAATTCACACAGTTCAAATAAATATCAGTGGATTGGAGAAGAAAGTTGTCTAGCCAAGTAGGTCATGCTGGAATGCTCGGTTAACATCAACACACAAGAACAATTTGTGCAACATCTCTTTCTTCTAACACAGGATTCTCATCATTTAAAATGATCTATTGCTTTAGATGAAGCAAACCTAGGGGAGAACATACACACACCACACAAACACACACACACGCATGCACATGCTTGCACCATTAGAATGTGGCAGAATCATTTGCACCAATTTCTGTCTGCTTTTGTCTTTTAAATGTAGTTCATAATGTTATACTTCCTTTCTGCATTCTTGTGACCCTAAATGAATCTGTTCAGATGAGGTACCAAAATCAAAAAAAGAGTGATACTTGTTAACTTGAGACAAAGCCACATGTTCGTGTTGGGAGGAGAAAAGAAAAGTTAAACTGGTTGGGAGTACTTACTATTTGCCAGTTCACCAAATTCAAGACAGGAAGGAACAAGAAGCAGAGGAGCTCAGACATCCTGATCAGCAAGTGGCCTCACCCCTCAGATCCAATTGCTTTCCCTCTGTGAATCATTCTACTCAAGCAAGAAGGGTCCATCCAACTGGGGCAGGGTAGCTCAAGGGTTACCTTTTGTTAAGGGAAGCCAGGTCCCTTGATTGACAGTTACACTTCATCTGTTGCTTACAGTTTCTGGTGGTCAGAAAGAAAAGAAAAGAAAAAGAAAAAAGCCTATTGTTACCACTTGGAGAGAGAATAGAAGCCAAAAGAAGAGTAGCCTGCTCGTATAAATAGTGCATAAAAGTATTTAAACTGTACTTGCTCATTTAACTGGAAGAAAAAGTTGCCATTGTCTCAGGATGACAGAAAAAAAGAGTCTTAAAACTATAACTCTGGTCTTGAACTCATCCAGATTCATAGCCACCATGCTATGCACATTGATTTAACTAGAAGTTAATATTTAATGTAAATATTCAAGATGGTGAGATAAAATTCATTAAATGAAATAATGTTCATTTGAAAGTTAATTTATTCATACCCAATATAATGGCTATTTTGGTGTCCACTTCTAATAACAGTGACAGCAGCAGTAAAAACTTTGGCAACAGTTAATTTATTGAAGGCTGTAGCTAGTAAATATTTAATACAGCCCCAAACATTTTCATATTCTTTCCATTAATATTTTACCTAATAGTTTTTCCTTCATATAATCAATTTAATATTTTAATGCTTAATATTTTGATTGGTCTTCAATTTGAAGAGATGGAATGGGAATTTAAGCTTAAGATATAAAATTATATCTACAAGCTAAATAAAAAGTTAAAAATATGTAAAGCCCTCAGGTAATGGAAAATTACTCTATTCTAAAATGTATGCCATAAATTTTATATTAAATGAACACTGAATCACAGATGTTACTTCTTTCAGATCTTTAATATTCAACAATTATGTCTCTCCTTAATACCCTTTGGCATTAAATTTAATTGACCCTGGTTCTGTCAATTAGAAGCACTTGTATTATTTATGGATTTCATATGAATTACCTTCACAGGGTCAGGAGAGCTGCAGGCCACTTGCTTATTCATCACCATCCTCACCAAATCCCCATTTTAAAATATTGGGAATTTTTAAAGATAAATTTTAATACCCCCCAAAAATCTGTTCTTGTGGGATACTACTAATAATGGGGGAAGCTATACTTGTGTGCAGCCAGGAAGTATATGGGAAATCTCTGCACCTTCCTCTCAGTTCTACTGTGAACCTAGAACTGCTTTTGCATGCCTGTAATCCCAGCAACTCAGGAGGCTGAAGCAGGAAGATCACAAATTCAAGGCCAGTCTCAGCAACTTAGGAGACTCTATCTCAAAATACAAAAGGGCTGGGGATGTGAATCAGTGGTAAATCTCTCCCGAGCTCAGTGCCTAGACTAGGACAAAAAGAAAAAAAAAATTAAAGTTTTTAATAAAAATAAAAGCGTCAATGCAATCCCTATATTTTAATATAGATGGAAAACATTTTATCTAAAGGAGCATATAGTGAGTACTTCTGGCTTGTTTGACACATATTGTTGCTGTTACTTCATCTTCTTCCAGAATGTGCAAACTCTTCTTAGCTAAAGGGCTATGTAAAAACAGGAGGAAGGCTGCAGGCCACCTTTGGTTCAGGGCTTTAATTTGCCTGCTATTGTAACACATGGCTATCTTTGACAAAAATACTATAAATACAAAATATATAAAACATTTGATACTGTAAATCGTAATTTAGAAGCAAGCTCCGTGATAAGCACTGTTTAAAATACAAAATAACCAAGGAGTTCTTAAAAATTTCTCGTGTGCAGTTTTCAGAAGATCATCTTTTTTTTTTTTTGGTACCAGGGATTGATTGAACCCAGGGGTGTTTAACAACTTAGTCACATCCCCAGACCTTTATATTTTTTATTTTGAGACAAGGTCTTGCTAAGTTGCTCAGGGCCTGGCTACATTGCTGAGGCTGGCTTTGACTTCACGATCCTCCTGCCTCAGCCTCCCAAGCTGCAGGAGTGTGCCACCCAACCTGACCCCTTCAGAACAGCATCTTGAGACAATAGCTTTCCTACAGCTATTTTTATCTTTTCATGGAGAACGTTGTTTTACCAGCTTTCCTGTATCACTTAGTCAGCTTGTCAAAAAGAGAGTATGTCTTGTGTTCCAAGTACTGTTCTAGTGGTGAGGATAAATATTTAAAACCCACAAATTTTATACCAATTTTGCAGTTCAGGGGATGGTGGTGGTTTAAAGATAATATAAGATTTGGGTTATCTTTTTTTAAATAGTGCCATGGGATTTACTGATGGAATAAATGTGAGGTACACAGGAAAGAGAGGAATCAAGGATGACTCAAACTTTGAGCTGAACAATTGAGCCAAAGGTGATGTCATTTAGCACTACGTGCAAGAATTCAGGGGTTGATTTTGCAACAAAAATCAGTAATAATATTTAGGTCATGTTGAGTTTTGCTGATTAGATAATGTGTTATTCAGCTTTTAGTTGCTGTGACCAAAAAACTGACATAAATAAGTTGGAGGGGAAAGATTGATTTTGGCCCATAGTTCCAGAGGTTTCAGTCTATGGGCACAGCCTCTGTTGCGTTGGGCCTGAGACAAAGCAGAACATCATGGCAGAGGGGCATATTCGGAGGAAACTGATCAGTTCACTCCAGCTGGGAAGCAGAGAGAAAGAAGAAGGGGCAGGGAACAAGAGACACCCTTCCAGGGCCTTCCCCAGTGACCTTCTTCCTCTAAGTAGATCCCACTGCCTACCGTTTCCACCACCTTCCAAAAATGCCACGAAATATGAATCCCTCAATGAATGAATCCACTGAGGGGGTCAGCATGCTCAGGACGCAACCGCTTCCCCAGAGTGCGGCCTCTGACCATTGCTGCATTGGGCACAAAGCCTTCAATACATGGATCTTTGGGGGACAATTCATTTCCAAACCAAGGCAGATGTCCTAATGGAAATTGAGTAGAAAGTAGGATGTTCAAGTCCGGAGCTTCACAGGAGCTCTACCAACAATGCCTTCTCCAGTCACAGGGCTGCTTGGAACTCTGAAGATCCAGGAGTAATCCCTGTCATAACAGAGGTAAAATGACATCAGAAATAAAAAATCTTATTCGTGTTGTGTTCTTAGCTTGTGTGCTCTTTCATGAGAGGATGTCAAGCAAGACACAAGTAGGTAAATGGATGGCCATGGAAGAAATCATGTTGAGTGAAGTTAGCCTAACTCAGAGAGTCAAGGGTAGAATGTCTTCACTCATCTGTGGAGGCTGGAGCTAGACCCAGACCTGGCAGTCAATCTCAAATATTGGACCCAGCAAAGGTGTAGCAACACAAAATCTAAGACAATCATAGATATGTATTAGGAAGGACAGGGGAGGGGGCAGGTGGAGGAGGGGAGAGGGAGGGAGAATAGGGAGGAATCTAGGGGGTAAATCTGATTTAAGAATATATACATATCATATTGTTACTTTGGATGCATTTTTGATTGTACAATAACTAAATTTTTAATAATAATAATACTAACAAAGCCTTAGTAAATGTATAAAAGTGTTTATAAGAAGAAAAAGAATGGGGAGGGGAAGCATCTTCAAGGAAGAGAGCAAGCAGATCCTTTTCGAGAGACAAGAACTCACTTTGGGTCACAGCTTTTATTGGGCTAAGAGGGAGATTGTTAGAAGGTCCCACCCAAGTCTTTTCCCTCAGTCTGGATTGACAAGATTCCTTTAGCTAACAACCTAAAGGCAACATCATCTTGGCATGGCTGACTGATCCTATTTGAACTGGTTTTATAGTGTTTATGGCCATGAGCTCCGGGCATCCTGCTTTGCCAGGTCTGGGAGTCTCTGGTCTGTTTTTTGTGTAAGGTCCTAAGATGTTTTAGCAATTAGGCCCTTCTGAGCAAACATATCCTTGTCCTTTCCTGAATTTATCTATCTTCCTCCTTTTACAGTAAGAGAAATAGTTTATAGGGCTTAGAGGAGAAAGGGTCCTGAAACATAGTGTCTTGTCAGATGTGGAGGCACCACTGAAGCAGGGCCATTGATTAACCGATTTGCTGTGCTGTAAGTATTTTCTTAAATTCCTGACCCTGCTCATGTCTAATGGTTACCTAACACCTGGAATCCTGAACCACTAGGAGCTAATGGGAAAGGAAGTGTCACAGGGAGACAGGAAAGTCATGCTGAGTCACATCAGGTAAAAATCCAGAAGAGTTAGGTCATGAAACTTAGAGAAGAGGAGGAGTGGCCAAAGGAGGAAAGGCAAGGAGCAAAGGGTAGTCAGTAAAGATTTAAAATAATAAAACAAAAAACTCTGAGGTTGAGCAAGCTCAACACCCATGTTCTGGCAAGTGCATTGTCCTTGATAATTTTGATAATAGTCGTTGTCATGAAGCAGGAAAGATGAAACATAAAAACCTGGTTGCAGAACCTCAGAAGAATATAGACACACCCATCCAAGGAGTTTACAGTGAAGAGAGGAGAGAAATGAGGTGAGAGAGATATAAATTAAAGGGGACTTTTTCTTTTCAAAGTTAACAATAACAACTTACAATTTAAAAATGAAAGGACCACAAGAAATGTTCTAGTGATGTTACCCTAACTCTGTAGCAGCTATCTAATGCTGCATAACAAATTGACTTCAAAACTTACTCATACATAACAAGTAGCTATCATGTTCATAGATTTTGTGGACTGGAAATATGGATAGGGCACAAGAAGGACAAAGCACAAAAAAGAATTGAAATTTTAAAAAGGCTCAAGGGAACAGAGAATGGAAGCCCTTCATGGAGGCTGGGGCGTGCATCTCAAGGTCTGTCTGAGGCAGAAAGAAGACATGTCATCCACCCCTCAGCATAAGGTGGGGTCTTCATTCACCTAACCCTGAGGGCTCACGCCATCCCCAGCCCACATGAGATGAGTGCCACCTCCAGGCCCAGGCAGAGATGCCCAGACAAGTACACATGGAAGGCATGTCTTTAGGGCATCCTCACTAATTAAAAACCAAGATTCAACTTATTTTTAAATGGGAACATATAAAATGCTGAACTCCTAACTAACTGTCTAAAGATACTTTTACATGAGTAATTAATGAAAAGTTCTGATCAGGTTCATGATACCTAGGCATTTTACTGAATCTTTGTTTACATCACTGCCTTCAAGAAGCAGCAAAGCAGAATGATGGAGAGCAAGGGTGCTGGAGCAGAGACACCTGGGTTTGAAGCCTGGATTTGCCATTAACTAGATTTGTGACTTTGTGCAAACATCACCTAATCACTCTCTCAGCTCCCTCATCTGCACAGTAGAGATGATGATAGTATCACCCTCATCAGGTTCTCAAGAGAATCAAGTTTAGATAATTTTGAAGAATTAATGGTGCCAGTCCAATAGGAATTGCTATAAATGTGTTTGTTCCCAAACACAGTGGCACACAACTGTGATCCCAGCGGCTTGGAGGCTGAGGCAGGACAATCACAAGTTCAAAGCTAATCTCGGCAGTTTAGCAAGACCCTGAGCAACTTAGTGAGACCCTATCACAAAAAACAACAACAACAGGGTCTGGGGATGTGGCTTAATAGTTCAGCGCTGCTGGGTTCAATTCCTGGTACCAAAAAAAAAAAAGTGTTGAATCAAAGTATCAAAAACTTCTTTAAGATTCTGAAGTTCCTAAGAAAACTCACACATGGTAAATTGCTTAACTTTTTTCAGGGAGCAACACGTTTTCCTGCTTGATATTTTCCTTGCTCACTTTCCCAGAGTCCCCATGACGAATTTCCACTTAGCGGTCACCGAACACAGACAGAGCTCCATCTGTGAAAACCCAGTGAACCCACACGTTGCAAATGAGTGTCAGCGATGGTAGCAGCACCAAGGGTTTCGCAAGCTGTGAGTGAGAAGAAAGGTCACAGAATGAGATGGGAAATGAGGTCCTCCTTCCTCTTCTAAATCACTTCAAACCCTGTCATCTCAAGTGAGTGCCTGGGCAGTGAGTCACAGCTATTGCCCTAGGGTGGGGAGGTGGAAACCTTACTGGCTTCTGATGCCAGAGTTGCATTCAAATCCTCACGGAATCCCTACTGTCAGTGTAACTAACAGGTCAAGTTCCTTAAGCTGTCTTCATCTAGCAGGGGAAACTCTGCCACTTTGGTTGGGTCCTGAAATAAATGTGTATGTACACAGACACTGCGTAGCCCAATCATTTAGCAAATCATGCTTGCCCTTGGCTGAGTAGCAAGCACACTATACAATGAGTGTTCAGAAACTGGAGCATCAGTGGATCATATATGCATATTCGTGGTTTTTTAGCGAGGAGAGAATGCAGTGCTACTCCGACCCGTCTCTTGTGAACAGTTATTGGCCCAGTTTCTGCCTTTTATTTTATCTTTTAGAAACTGAGAACATCCAGGTCTTTCCTTTGACAAATCTGGCACATATAAAAAGGATAGGACGTAAACATTTCCTTATCCCTCCATGAGAGTGGATGTTTAATATGAAAGAATGGTGGCTAGCCAAAGAGCACCTCTTGGTAACAAGCTTCCAGGCACCCATCTCAGATTTATTACACTCTGTCCCCACCACTGACCTCTGAGGAGGAAGTGATTCTGCAGACTCCTAAAATCAAAATCCTCCTCCTCATTTCTTGCATGGCCCTCCTGCTCCCCCCACTACTCATCCCGCAGCCACGTTCGTCAGAATTAGGGTCCTGCATTCATTTCACTACCAAGGAAAGCAATGCTCGGGAGCCAAGGAGCTATTTATTTGTCTATCCTTTAAACTCCAATTTCTTCCTCCTACTAAGACAGCCTGCACTGAAGGCTTTCAGCTTCGGGTTAGTTACATAAGCACACAGTGACTTCATCTTCACATGAAGAAGCAGGGAAGGAGGTTGGATTAGCTTTTATGTCACTAACATGAGCTGTATGCAAACTGGTGGCACAAACCAAGGGGGGACAAGCTATTATTTATATTTTACAGGTAGGAAAGCAGATGGAAATGGAACAGAGAGGCTAAGTAATTTGTCTGTGGTCACAATGCTTGTTAGTAGCAAACCCAAAACAAGAGCTTGGGATTTCTGACTGCAAGTCTGGGCTGTTTTTCTTTGCTGTGCATTCTTACTAAGCAACATAATCGAAATCTGTTCAACTGGGTACACAGAATAAATGTGTTCCTCTTGTTGGGTGAATTTGATTTGAACTGGATATTAAATTTTCTCAAGTCCCACTGTCTCGTTCAGTCATGCAGGCCCTGATTTTTATTTTTTTAAACAATGCTGTGGTTTCTAGACTGTTGATTTAAATAAACGGGGATAGCATTGACAAATTATCAACCAGGAAATCTCCAGGGAATCTAGGACACCTGTGGAGTTCAGAGGAAAAACCAGGTAAGAACTTCAAATCTGCAAGAAATGAAGTGAATTAAAGGGAAACTGGACAAATTGGCTTTCTCTAGAGGACGAGGAATTCCTCCCATCCTGGACCCAATATGGATCCTATCTCTGACGCTAGCAGAAATCCTTTCGCCTGCCTCGCTCAACCTCTTTCTCTCCAACAGCACCCTGACCCCACCCCAGTTCCTTTCCTCTTTTTTTACTCCATTTTATCTTTTATCTATTGAATAGGTGATATTTCCTCCAGCTCTTTTCTAATATCCTGGAACCAATCCAAGGTGAATGATCCTGGGTCCAGGGATCTAGTGATTCATTCCTTAAGTCTAAAGTCAGGGAGTAACATTGATAGGGTCATTAACTCTCTATTAATCTGGGTATGAGAGTAAGAATACACTGGAGGGGCTTGAGCAGTGGCTTAGTGGTTACAGCGCTTGCCTGGCATGTGCGAGTTCCAACTCCTGTACCACGTACACAACTACACAAGCAAGTATCTGAGGAATGAAAGTCACATGAAAAACTAAATAAAGATTATAAAGATTGCTGTTCCCTTTCTCTCTCTCTCTCTCTCCCCCCACACACACACACTTTCTTAAAAAAAAAAAATAAAGAATACACTGGAATGGTAGGAAAGTAAGTAAGGAATCTGAATCCTCTGGGTCTCCTCCAGGAAGAGTATAGCCTTGTCAGCTCCACAATGAACTTCCCTCCCATGATAAAAACTAAGACTTGGGAAACAGAATATTGCTACACTGGGGATAATTTGCCTAGTAATTGGTTGCTTATTGTTTTGTTTCAGAACCTGGGGGGGGTAGTGAAGGGGTTAAAGTGAATGAGGGTGCAGTAAATTTTCCTTTGATTGGAACCGCTCATGATAACTCTTCCTGGGGGATCTGAATTTCCCAGGAGACTTCGTTTAGCATTTCCCAGCACTTTTGAGGCACCATAGTAACTTGGATAAGAAAACGTAAGAGCTCATGCAACTCTGCATTCTGGATGAAGCTCTACTTAGTCTTATATTAAAAAAAAGGCCCACCCTGGAGATAAGGGTTTGAAAACAGTATTTTTTTCACTATTGATAGCTGATGATGTGGTATGGATAGGTGATATTGGGGAATAACTGCTTCATGAGAAGCCAGTACCTAACAGAAGACACTCTAGCATGTGATTGGCTGAGCCAGAAAGACATGTCATATCCTTAGAAACAGGCAGTGAGAGGGAGTTAGGAAGCAGCTGGTGAGGGAAGAGCAGAGAAGTACAAATATGATTCAAGAGGAGGGACGTAGGGACTGGGAGCATGAAGAAGTTCTGGACAGTGGCCAAACACATCAATGACAAGGAGAGGTGGCCTGGTGACTGAGAAGAAAAGAGTCTGCCAGATTTGATTTTGTTTGTACCCACAGACTTGAGGATGCAGCTTTCCCAGAGACCAGATTTAACAGAGATGGAAATTAGTTTGGAAGGGAAGAAGTCTCCTTTATTAGTTAAAGTGTGTCCAGCTTAGTTATACAACTAAGATGAGTATGTGTAAGTCATTTATTCGAGTATGCATTTTATCTATAGCCATGTATCTAAGTGAAATTTTTTTAATGACTGTATTTTAAGCTGTTGTGATTTGAATGGCTCTCCTTAGAAAGATGTGATAAAGTGTTCTAGATCTCTTGATAGCAGGCCCAGATCAGCCTAAAAAGAAATAAAACATCTTAAATCTCTTGGTTCTGAGTAATGGAAGAGATTTTTAACCACATGGTCTCTTATCTGAATGGATTCTTGGTAAATTAGTTTGGGCATTTTCTCCTAAAATGCTATAAATTGAGGACCCTCCGATTAGTTTTTAAAGCCATGAGTGTTAAAGAGTGACTTGTTACATATCTAGTTCAATCCTGCCCTCGATAACATTACATTTATAGACTAATTTTTGCAGGTAGAATAGGGTATAACTCATCATATATGGTCCCTTTCAAGTTGGATTAATTCTTTCCAAACCAGCAAGAAAGATCATGAAGAATAGCCCCACCAAATACTCATTTCTTTACTTAATGTGTCCTGGCCTGGCAATTTTCTTTGCTGTCATTTTCAATGGAAAATAGCTGAAATTATCTACTGGAATTCAGGGATAGAGGGATTTTAAAATAATCAGAAACATACTAATAATCAGGAAAGCATTTAGATGTAAGACAGCATTTGTTTCTAATTACTTCATCAACTTCCAGTTACAAATTAAATCTCTTTTATTTTAATAAACAGTGTAATGGTGCTTTATAGAGATAAAGAAGGATTTTTTTCTTTTTTCTTTTCTTTTGGTACCAGGGACTGACCCAGGAGCACTTAACCACTGAGCCACATCCCCAGCCCTTTTTATATTTTTTATTTTGAGACAGGGTCTCACAAGTTGCTTTGGGGCTTGCTAAGTTGCTAAAGCTAACTTTGAACTCACGATCCTCCTGCCTCAGCCTCCCAAGTCCCTGGGATTACAGGCATGCACCACTACACCTGGCTAAGAAGGATTTAAACAAAAATAAACCTCTGATAAAGAATACTCAATGCCTCACTACCCACCCCCCCAAAAAAAAACATGGTAAAAGCTTTCAGTTATGAGAAAGTCTGGGATAGATGATTTTGGGATGCAACCATCAGAGGTGCAGATAATGGTTTTTTTTGGTTGTTGTTGTTATGTTTTTGTGTCCCTGCTTCCTGCAGCCTCCTCAACCATCTGCTGCATATTCACCTTCTGATATTCTATCATGGGGAAGAGGCAGGCCATTCAGCTAGCCAACAATATTTATTGAACATGTAGTTTGTACCAGCACTTAAGTGTTTGGTCATGAGGATTCACTGATGAATTAGACCTAATTCTTTCTCTCAGTTGATTGGTAGTATTGACAGACATAAACTAATTGCTCCAGTATAAAGTGTTTATGACAATAACAAATTGTAAAACACTGTAATAAAGATTGACAAACTTATTTATTTTAATGTATTATATTATTTCATCCAGAATTTTTTAAATGAGAGAGGAATATTTTACAAACACACACACACACATACACACACACACACACACTCTCTCTCTCTCTCACACACACAGACACACACAGACACACACACTCATGCATGCTCTCAGTCCACGGGTGAAATCCTAGCTATCTGTGGTTTGGGTAGCTGGGTAGTGAGATGTTTAATCCCCATACAGATACTACAAACTTGTGTATCCATAAAACTGAGCTTATTATAAATTTTAATTTCAGGGCTACATAAAGTCATAGGATGCTAAGGGTTCAAGGAGTTGCTGAGTATATATAATTGACTCTTTTTACAGATGAGGAAATTAAGACCTAAAAATGTTGAGCCTTTGGTTTAGGTACATGTAGAAAATCACCAATCACTAGAAATGACCATTAGACTTCAGCTCTCCTGATTCTTAGCACACCATGTTGGAGAAGATATTTCATCTTTACTCACAATGTGACCATTTGTCTAGTCTAACTGCACCTCCCTACAGACTCGGGATCATTATTCTTATTCTTTCTCATCTGCTCTGTGCTTATGAAGCTGTCCGTGTTAGCATTCCATCTGCTAAATGAAGTTAATACTCTGCCTTTTAAAAAAGAAGGTGTTAGAAGGAGCAGAGAGAATCAGAGACAGAAAGCTACTCAGATTTCTTGAGTCCTGTTTGTCAACTCTTTTCTGAAGAGCACCATCAACCTGCCATCAATGCTTGCTGGGCATCTATTTGTCGTTCTTATTTTGACTGATTCTTGGGAAGTGAATTAGTTTCCCAAAGTTGCTAGAAAAAAATTATCATAACCCTGGTAGCTTAGAACAACAGAAGTTCATTCTCTACTGATTCTAGAGGCCAGAAATTTGAAATCAATATTTCTGTGCTGAAATCAAGTGAACACCACCACCCTGTGAAGTCTCCAGTGGAGAATCTACTCCTAGACTCTTACAGCTTTTGGTGACTTCTGGCATACCTTGGTCTGTGGTCATGTCACTCCAATCTCCTCCTCCATGGTCATATCACCACCTCCTTATCTCTGGCTTTTGCCTCCCTTATATAAGGACACATGTGTTTGTTTGCCTTTAGGGATCACCGGGATGATGCAGGATCCATGTCACCAAAGTCCTCTTTTGCCAATAAAGTAATATTCACAGTTTCCAGGTTTTAGGATGGGAATGTCTTTGGGAGATCATTCATCAGTCTACTACTTGTTGATGACTGGTTATCCATCCTTAAGTCAGAGACCATGATGCTTTTGCCCTATTCATTTTGTACATAATTACTACGCTCTTGTATCTTCAAGAATTTTATTAGACTTTTCTTGTCACATCTCTCAAACACATCTTGTGCTTTTTCTAAAAGTCTTTCATTTATATATGCTTTTTCCTAGATGTTTTTCTCTCATTCTTGGTCAGTGCTCTGAAGTTATCAAAATTGCTGACCACCTTTGTGTAAAATTGAAAGAAGAATGAGGAGAGCTGTGTTTCCACGTCAGAACTGTGTTGTCTCTGTATCTGTCTTTGGAGTGGCAGGAAGTTTGCTGTTGATGGCTGTTGTGATCCAGGAATCGAGTGCTCTTATTCCCAGCCTCACGGTCAGAGAAGATGGCTGGCTGCCTTAATAATCACCATTGATTCACTGTCAGATGGTTCTGTGCTCTATGACAACTTTCAATATCACAGACTTTCCTGAATAAAAAGGCCACTCATCATTCTGTGTACAGAAAAAGAAAATGATGGATGGGGATGAGAACCAGAAACCCTGGGGCAGGAAAATCAGCATGAATGTACAGTTCCATGCCTTCTGAAAACTCCATGACAGAGCTGGCCTCTTCGAGGTGTCAAGGTTACTTTTCTGATTTCAATTGATACATAAGCATCCAATGCAACTTTGTGGTAGAACCCAAGGGCACCATGCATTTTTTTTAAGAGAGAGAGAGAGAGAATACATTTTATTTAGTTTTCCATGTGGCTTTCATTGCTCTGACATTTGTATACATGGTGCTGATTTTGAACCCATGTCCTCGTACATGCCAGGTAAGTGCCATAACTGCTGAGCCACGACTCCAGCCCCAGCACCATGCATTTTTATCTACGAAGCACAGAGATCCGCAGACAAACTGTACTAGAATAATACTTATTATTGGTCAAGGATATTGGAGCAAAAACTACAGTGAGATCAGAGATGTAAACCTGAACCTGGTTTCCTAAGTAGGAAGACTTGGTTTGATCTCCACAGGTAATCCGTGGTCTGTTTCTGGGCAGAGTTAGCTGCAAGTGGCAACCGAGAGAGGAGTTAGTGGAAAAAACAGAGCCCGTCCTCTTTAGTAACGGCATCCGGACTCCTCCCATAGTGTGGTCCACAGTTTACTGTGGACTTTTTCTGTCTTACAATCAAGTTCCACTCCTCACTAACAGAGAAAATGTAGTAAATCACCTTCATTCACGGTTACTCAACTCATGCTGTAAAACTGATTGCTGCTTGAACTTCTTACATACTTGACAAAGGTGGCTGCAAGTTTATTCAGCAAAGAGTAGCTAAAGACTTAGCATTTCGTCTGATGATGGAGAATAAGGAAAGAAATTATTTTCAATGCATTTACCGTGCTCTCAAACATGATCATTCATATCTCCTTATGAATGAGTAAATTAGATCAACATTTATATTCAGGTTCTAGCCAAGAACTCTGCTTGGCTCCTTTCTCCAGTCAAATGTGGTAGCAGTTGCAACTGAATTAGTCTAACTGCTCAGACACCTGCACTTCTGTTTGGTTGCTCTGGTCTCCTTTCCAAGGCCAAGCACTGTAATCGTTCATCCTCATCAGCATTGGCGGCCATCACCGAGCTCACGCTGCACCTGCAGCAGGCAACACATCAGTGCTACCCTCAGAGAGGGGCCCAAGGTCAGCACCTGTCATTAACCTACCAAGCCAGGGACATCTTCCAGGCACTGCCACTCCTAGATGAAAGTACAAGATGATGAGGACCCGAAATGGGGGGCTTCATCCCTGCACCACCTCTACCTTTACCTTTCCCCTAAAAGTATGAGGATGCTGTTCCTGCTACCATGACCTCCACCATTCCTCCCCCAGACAGTGCCCAGCACAAATCCTGTGAAGTACACAAGGCCTTTCTGGTTATGGAAACACTAGTCTTCTATAATGGTTTGTAAATAACTGCTGCCTAGGACACCAATTAACACACGTGCCAGGTGTGGACCCAGGCTTCCCAGTCCTTCTTTCACTTTCAGCAATTTAAAAGTCTCGGTGGGGCAACAGGTGGACTGCAATCCTTTTGGGACTCTCTATGGTTTCCAATGGTGATTTGAGCACCTCTCCTTAAATATGTCACCTTTGGTTCTCAGGATAATATGGAAGATACATTATATTCCATTTGAAAATGTTTAATTTCTACTCAAGAATGCATATTAAGGGTTTTGTGTAGAGCTAGGGAATGTAGCTCAGTGGTAGAGCTCTTGGCCTGATATGCATGAGGCCTTGGATTCAACCCTCATTACTGCAGAAAGAAAAAAGAACTTGATATGTCCTGGGTATTGTTGTAGGTATCAGTGATTGTTAGGATGTCCACTATGTAGACATTGCAGAAGGCTTTGGTTCTACCTACCTTAAACCTAGGAAAAAAACTTTCACAGGTATTTTATAAATCTGTTATTTTGTTCTGATTATGGTGAATTCCTATCACCATGACAAACCACATTCATCAAGAAGTGAGGTCAGAAAGAAAATTTCCATTTGACATGTGAATCCTTCATCCATGAAATCATACTTTATGTGAACTTATGTTTTGAAAAGTCTGGGTGGTTTAAAATGTACTTATTATATGGGATGGAAGGAAATAGGAACCTTAACAGCTACTTCTCAAGGAAAACCGAAAAGTATTCTGCTTGGCCTCACATTCCCCTCTAATTTTCTAGAAGTATTGGATTTTTCTAAAATTAATACACCTTAACACTGTCACATGTCAGAGGACACTCTGTAAATTCTTAGATGCCACACTAATTCCAAGTATATTGTGAGGTCTTTGATGAAATTTATACTTAGTTTATAACTAATTAAGTGAATCTTCAGTAAAATATAAATCTGATAGGTTTTCTATCCACAAACCGTAGGGTTGCAAGTACAACTTAGGTTGAAACCCACAAGTAGGAGAAAGAAGTTCTTTTGCAATGTGTTGGCTAGCCTAACAACCAGCCATAGGCCTTCTGTCTGTTCTAAGACCGGAAAAATTCTAGGGAAAGAAACATTTTGGAAAGCTTCAGAAAACAACTGAACCTAATCTCAAGTCCTCAAAGATAAAATCAGACTTAAAAATCTTCTGGTTGTTATGCAAGGATGTATTGGGAGAGGGTAGAAGAGAGGAAAAGAGAGAGAAGAAAGGGACCATGGAGGATGGATGGAAAAAGAGAAGTAGGGGACAGAGAAGAGGGGAGGAAAAAAGAAACAGCAACAGAAAGAGAGCCTGTGCCCCCAGCGATCCTCCTGCAGGAAGCCCACCTTGGTCCATGAATCTTTATTAAGTGATTGTGAATGAAAGGCAGTGTGCTTTCACTTGCTTCTACTTTTATCAAGAAGTTATGAAACATCTCTCAATATTCACATGTCTTTCCATTCGGTCACTCATTCATGACACAACTACTTTCAGCCATCTTTACCCAATGTGCGATTGCTTCCCACAGAGAATACCCATTCCCTTCTTTTGCTCCTGGTGGACAGAATTACTCTCCTCTTCCCTGTTGCATGAGATTCTCAGAGGAAGGCTCGGTGGCTTCTGGGACCCAGTCTTAATGGACTTGTTGAACTCCTGGACTCAGAACATGAGCAAGACAAAGTGGAGCAATTCGCTTTCTGGGATTTTGTCAATCACAGCATCTTTGACTGATCAGACTGGTACTAGGAGGCTTCTGATCCACATAAATAACATGGTTGTCTCAAAACAACAAACCCTTCAAAACGGAATATGACATGAGATTTTGCTTATTCCCTCAAGGTGCCATTCTAGTGGAACCCAGAAAATGGTTCCTGTAAAATGAGCAGTGCCAAAGACTCTTCCTAAATACTCTATGCAGCCCACACTTAGCAAGCTCCACTGTATACAGTGTGACAGGTCTCCTCACAGAGGACTATGAAATTTAAAGTATTACCAAGAGTTTGCAAACACAAGCTCTTGGAAAATATCTAGCAGCTATGTCAAACATAAATGTTATTTTTCTAGCGATAGAAAGTGGCATAATTGTGATTGGCTGGCTTCCATTCATCAAATGACCAACTCTCATAACTGGCAAGAGGTACCTACCTCAGGGACCATCTGCTTCAAATAACTAACATTACAAACGAGAAAATGGAGGTCCCTAAATATTAAATTATTTGCATAGGGTGGCACAATTTTTTTATGGCAGTGTCAGTATTAAAAGCCCAGGTTTTAAGATACAATAGCTAGTTTGTTTATTTGTTTGTTTTGTCTTCCAGAATTCCAGTTGGATGTATAACTCAAGATTGGTATCTAGGAGAAAGATGATAAGGATGTCACCTTGAGTCTTGATTGATTGGCAGGGAACCCTGATTGACTAGTTGGAAATCCTGGGGTATTGATGAGGAAGGATTTTGAAGTCATATTCAGGATTATCAGAAAACAGCACCCATGATTAAAAACAATTTCTATCACAGGAAAAAAAATCAAGGAAGGAAAAACAGATGTCACATTTTTGACCTTGGAGCAAACAATTTTTGTACAGTTATTATCAGATGTGTTTGAACTATAATCATAGCAAGAATTGATTTTGTAAGCTATTAGTGAGAGAGGACTGTAAAGAATAAATGTAGACTTAGAGATGGTAATCAAATATCATGTCAACAAGTGCCTTCAATTTGCCCATGCTGGGAACCATGAGGGTTACAAAGAGAAGAGAGGATGGATTTCTAT
Source organism: Aplodontia rufa (assembly GCA_004027875.1). Lineage (NCBI taxonomy): Eukaryota > Metazoa > Chordata > Mammalia > Rodentia > Aplodontiidae > Aplodontia > Aplodontia rufa. The sequence continues at coordinate 40,681 of PVKS010005081.1, read as the reverse complement.
TTGCCAGTGGCCTATGCTATTGTATTAGGGAGACCATTTAGTCATCCCATTGTTTTCGTGATCATTTATAAGAACATAGAACTTTACATTTTCAAAGTGCTTTTAATGCATTTTTCTTATTTGATACATACAGCAGCTGCTAAGATGTTTTAAAAAAACTCTTTCAAAGGGAGAGAAGAAAGGAATTTTATGTGATAAAAATACCTTCTATTTTCAAAAGGCAATGCATAGTATTTTAAAAGGTCTAGTAGTGAATGTTTCATTCAGATGCTCAGATGGAAGCTTCTCTGTCAATAAAAAGGGACTAAATGGAATGATCAATTTATTGTTCACATTTCATTTCCTTCATATTTCATGGTTAGTTGTTTGACAGTTCAAGTTACAGACTGGCACAATGCCTTTAGAATTGTCAGCTTGCCTAAATGAGTAGCCAGGGTTCAAGTCAAGCCACCCAAGTATCAGTTGAATCATTCCAAATGTCCTCAACTGCGGAAGTCTGTCTTTCACTCAATGAACAGAGAAAGAAGAAACTCAATTGGATCCATGCTTGTATTTATGTCAATCAGATGAGACAGCTTCCTGTCTGAAAAGTTTACAGATTCTAAAGGACCACAGGAAGCATTTCACCAGCAGTTATTATCACTGTGAATTACACAATAGTCAAGAACTCAGCAGCAAATGGAAGGCCAGTTGGTCAGCACCTCCTCAAGTAGGTTCACCAGTTTCATATTTCCCAAGGTATTGTCCCTGCTGAAAACACCAAATTAAATTCACTGAGTCAGAACTTCTGAAGTTGGTTCCCGGAAATTAAAATACTCTTAGGTGATTCATAGGTTGACTGAAATCTTAGAGCCATTATACTAACCTCTCCATGGATCAAACTCATATTGCTTGGGAGATACCAATGTACTGGCCAGCATTCTTCTCTTCCCTAATAATATGGGAATCAGTTCTGAGAGTCACAAATTCATGGGTGTGAGGATGGGCATCCACTGGCTATCAGAGGACCAAAGGTCTCATGTTCTGTTTCCCAAGAACATCTCTATAGAGAAGAAGCGTGCTTTCTCCTGTGGCAAATCCTCTAGAAAATAAAGTCTCTTGCAACACCAGTGATTACAGATTTCTCCCTTGTCTTTGAGCCCTGGGTTCTTAATTTTCTTCATTAAATAGATGCAGACAGATTAGCAAAGAGAGGGGAGAGAGACACAGAGAGAGAGAGAGAGACAGTCGCATAACTACCACCAAGAACAAAACTTTCTGAACAACCCAAAGGCTGTTCATTAGCTTTGTTTTATACAATTCCCTGATACTTTCAAAATGGAAGCAGTCACATTCTGGATATCACATACTTCAGGGTTACTGTTTTCTCATTTCTTTCATCATTATTCTTCTTTTCTGTTATTTTATTTTCTTTCATTTTTTATAGTCCTGTACTTCTAAATGTTATGGGTCCTACATTTCCTACTGATGAGTCACTTACAACTTCTTTCACAGAAGTCAGAAATCACAAGTCTTCCTCAAAAAAAAAAAAATTGACTACAGAGTCACAGCAGTGGCTGTATGACCATGAGATTCATACACACACGGAAGTTGCCAGCTAGACAGTGATAGATGACCTTTTGCCAGAGATGAGAAGCCAGCTGGAAGATGATACTCTGTGAGGACAGAGTGCATTTTAAATCAATGATTGTCGTACGCTGCTGTGTTTCCAATAGGTTGATTATGTGGGTGCAGAACTCTGCTCTCTGGGCCCCACTTGAAGAATTTGTGCCTGTCATCTCTGAAATTCTAGGCATTCTTTTTTTTAGAGGTGCTACATTCTGTATGAGCATTGTGTACACCAGGAATACAGAAGGGTTCTATTTTTTTAAAGGACAGTAAGAGAGTGAGAGAGAGGGAGAATCAATTTTTATTGAGTTTTTCACATGGCTTTCATTTCATTTAGTTGTGTAAGTGGGTGCTGGGGTTTGAACCCGTGCACTCACACATGCTGGGCAAGCACCATAACCCCTGAGCCACCGCTCTAGCCCTGAAGGGGTTCTATTAAACTGTAAATTAGTCTGCATACCAAAAGCTCAGCAATCTAGGACATAGCTGACTTTGGTAATCAGGTGGAGGGAGGTCTCCCACAGGGACAGAGGCCCTACCAAGAGGCAATCCTATAGAGCATCTCCTGTAAAATTCTGATGCTAAATGAATAAATGCAACAGCTGCAATCTGCAAAGGCACTGTGACAAGGGGCTCAGACCCTTTATGGAAGAAAGTCTGGGAAGCCTCATTAATTAAGGCATTTAGACCAGAAAATGATAGGTTGTGAAGGTGGGAAGTATTGAATACTAGCTGAGTATCCTAGATTAACTGCAGAAACAAGGGCTAGAACTTTATCCCAATGATCTTTTAAATTTCCCCAGGGAGAAATACTAACCCAAATCTTGACTGGGGGAACTGTTTTTTCTGTTTTCATTATTCTTTTCTTTTTGTGGTACTCATGAGCAAACTCAGGACCTCACACATGCTAGGCAAGTGTTCTGCCCCTGAACTACATCCCCAGCCCATGGATGAAATTTATATACGAGCAAGTGGATCTGAGCAACACAAACGGTGAGCTGTCATGGATGCTATTGAAGGCTCAATTCCCCCTTCCGGGATGGGACATTTATTTCCCCATCTGTCAGGACTGTTATCTTCTTCTATCAGCTCATAAGTGGATTGTTTACCAGAAACTTCCCTTGGTCAACAGTTCTGTGTCACTTAATCACAGGCCTTCTCTACCCATGACTGGTGACGGAGTCCAAAGGCCTGGCTCCCTTAACTCATCTAGAAAAAAACCCAAAGACCATCCTAGCCCCATAACTAAGGCGTTTATTGTGACATCATGGTTCTATTTCTCCCTCTGCTGAATCTTGCTTCTTTCCCAACAAAGATGCTGTTTTTCAAGATGTTGAAAGTACCTCTCTGCAGACTTCCTGCTCACACGTATCTATGTCAGAATCTACTTCCCAGGAACTTAACCTAAGACACCTCCACTATAATATAACTCACTGTGCTAAGTCTTAGATATATGCAGGGGCTCTATTGAAAATACAAGCTAATGTATTCAATAAATATTCAATAAATATTTCTATCCATAGCTGCCAATTCATAGAGTTCTTGATGAAGATGTCATTAATTAAGCAAAATATGGAAACGGCTGCCCTCTAAGTAGATCCCACATGATTCAAATAGCCTTCAGGGTTTTCCTCTAAGCCATTAAGAACTAAGAAATCTAAGTTCCTCCAAAAGATGGATTTGGGAGCTGTTTCTGGGTTCAATTTATGGGTCCAAAGTAGAGATGACTCGCTTGCCGGAAGCGTTGAGAAATACGGATATGGGTTTGCATTTTTCCTAGGAGCCAATTTATTTTTATCAAATTTTCGGGATTGTTTGTAGTTTCAAAAAGAGAAATGGGTAAATTTCACTGTGCTCAAATTTAACAGATACCCCAAACTGTTTTTCAAATTGACTGCAAACATAGTCGCAAAGCCTTAAGGCAAATGTAAGCTGAATCTTGCTGACTCTTTTAAAAATATAATACAGCCAAACACTGGTATTTTTTAAAATGTCTGGGACAGCTGGTAATATTTCAAGGGGAAAATTGGAAAGACATTTTTATACCTTTAGGCAAGAGCAAATTATTTCGAACACCAAGTGGTTCCAAATCCCATTGAGCTCAAAAGGCTGGGCTTCCAGAGATTTCTAGTGGGCACTGTACTTGGCATAATAAACTTCCTCTCCTTCATTCCCTCCACCTCAAATGGCCACCTGCCCTGTAACCAGCCCTTGAGACAGACCTCAGTGTTGAATGATGGATAATAGTCATTTTCACCAATTCGCTTTAAGAACCATGCTTAGTTTCTAAATACGAAACCAATGGGAACTGTTCCCTTAGGAAAACAGTAAAAATACAATCAAAACAGTTTAAATTCCAAAGGTCAAATTCATACTTCTATGCTGCAGTCTAGTCTTCTCCCCATAGGCAACGTGGTATTACATACCGTATCAAGGACTGCTTTCACACGTGAGGATTAGTCATAGTCTGTCAGAACTGGGAAGAACCCCAGAGATTACCCATTTCTCTACTTTTCCTTCTTGGGTAAGACAAAAAGCTCCGGTGATAATAGAATGCAGAGGAAAAAAAGAAACAAGGTTAGATATGCAAAGTACTTAAGTTCATTCTTAGACACTTCATGACCAGCCAGCTTTCCAGAGCATTCCTTTAGGCAGTGTTTTCCCCCAAATTCTTCACTTGGGCTCCACATTTCCACCCGGCTCTGCCTGTCCTTGATCTTGTCACCTGCATCAGCAAGCTGGCATTGCTGTTAAGGATGAAGTTCTTACGTAGCATGGCTCTCTGGGGAGGTATAAGTCAAGGTATTTTGCATCAGCACACTTTACGTAAAATGGGAAAGATCAAGGCTCTGCTAATGCTGGCTGGACACTAACACAGAGACAGAAACCTGATCGTGTCTCCTCTTTGTTAGTCATTTATGTACATTTCCTAACAACCAATGCCATCCACCCTCCTTCGCTGTGAAAGACTGAAAATGTCTTTATTTTCTTACTAAAATATGAATGCAGTGACATCTTGGTTTACTCACTTTAACTTGTCATGTAATATCTCCTCCTCCTCCTCCTCCTTTCTTGTGCCAGGGTTGAATCCAAGGGTGCTTAACCACTGAGCCACATCTCTACCTTTGTAAAATTTTATTGTTATTTTTTAAATTTTTGACACAAGGTCTCATTAAGTTGCTTAGAGCCTCAGGAAGTTGCTGAGGCTGGCTTTGAATTTGCAATCCTCCTGCCTCAGCCTCATGAGCTGCTGGGATCACAGGGATGAGCCACCATGCCCAGCAGTTCCTGTCCTTCTTAAGGCTTCCTTAAACTCCACCTCAAGCCCCCATCGCCTCTGTTCTTCAGTTTTATCAGCTACTTTGTACTCTTATTTGCAACAAAGATCATGTTTCTTTTCTTAGTTCAAGGAAGTTTTATCAGGTCTTCTATAATCCTAGACAGAGAACTGGGCTCCAGGGATGGAAGACTAAGATCTGTTCTAACTTGGGGTGGAGTGCGGAGAGGAGAGTCAAGAAGACCGAAACGCCTGTGAAAAAGATCACATCAAAAGAGCTTTTATGGTCTTTGTTTTTCTGACACTTAGCTGTATAAGTGGTACTGGGGTTCGAGCCCAGGTCCTCACGCATACCAGGCAAGTTCTCCAACCACTGAGCTACCACTAAAGCCTCACCGTATTCTTATTTCTTAGAAATATGGGTATTTTTAAGTGCCAGAAGAAATAACTGAAAGAGTTGAAAGACTCCAAGAATGACAAGTGAACAAGATTAGGGCAAGGAACAGGTATACTTTACTGTAATCCTTCTGATAGTTTAAAGCCAACCATAAGTTACTTGACCATAATAAAAATTAATTTTAGAATATTTGAAAATATAACACAGACCTCATTAATAAATAATGTATAGCTAGCTGCCTTCTTCTTCTTCTTCTTCTTCTTTTTCTAAACCCAGGAACTCTTTATCACTGAGCTACATTCCCAGCCTTTTTTATTTTGAGACAGTCTCATTAAGTTGCTAATGGCCTCGCTAAGTTGCTGAGACTGGCCTCAAACTTGTGATCCTCCTGTCTCAACCTCTCAAGTCACTGGGATTACAGGTATGCACCACTGCACCTGGCTAGCCACTCTTAAAAAATAAATCTAATATATTGATACAAATAATCATCCATGATACATTCCTATGTTAATAAAATCACAAAACAGCATAAATAACAAGACCTCAGTGGTGAAAAGTATGTGTTTTATTTTGTTAAAAGATTTTTGCAGGGCTGGAGTGGTGGCTCAGCAGTTTCGGCACTTGCCTGGCAGGAACGAGGACCTGGGTTCAAACCCCAGCACCACGTACACAACTAAGTGTTAGAGCAACTAAGGCCATGTGAATAATTAAATAAAGTTGTTTCTCTCTTTTTCTTAAAAAAAGAGCTTTTATATAATCAGTGACGTCTTTCCTTTTCTTTCCAATGCTGCAAATTTTAACACTTTGAAGCTGCAATTTCTCCATAAAAGAGAGTTTTCTATCAGGAATTTTCTATGGGACCTATAGTGAGAGGTAACCAAAGAAATAGATTGCACATGTTCTCTTTACATATAGACTTTGTCGTGTGCAAAAGATAGACTACAGGCATTCATATTTGCTTAGTAAAGGTGTTTGCTACAAAGGGTCGATGCCATGCAGATCCATTGAAGAGGGTGATATAAATAGAAAAGCTGTGTTCCTAAACCACAACTCACAGGACAGAATTGCATGAATGAAAAGAAGTTTTAGAAGCAAAAGTTCCAGGTACCAAAGTCACATCTTGCGTAACTTTACAGAAACCCTGTAGCCTCACTCAACCTGTATTTTTATATTATTTTATTTTTTCAAAGGTGGGTAGAGTGAGAGAGAGAGAGAAAGAGAGAATCAATTTTATTTATTTTTCATCTGGGTTTTGTTTCTCCAACACTTAGTTGTGTATGTGGTGCTCGGGTTCAAACCTGGGTCCTCACACGTAACCGCTGTAACCACTGTGCAACTCCTCCAGTCCCTGCACCTGTTTTGCCTTGTTTTTTTAATAGAGAAGGACAGTGAGAGAGCAAGAGAGAGAGACAGAGAGACTCAATCTTCATTTAGTTTTTCACATGGCTTTTGTTGCTCTGACACTTAGTTGTGTACGTGGTGCTGGGGTTTGAACCCGTGTACTTGCGCATGCCGGGCAAGCGTCATAACCGCTGAGCCACTGCTCCAGCCCCTGCACCTGTTTTTTTAAACATAAAATATTTTAACAAAACTTACTGAATGGGTTGGATGTGAGTATTCAATAAGATAATTTTATACACATACATATATACATATATAATAACATATATGATGCCTCATCTATGATAGGATAAAGTCAATAAATGATAGCAATTATTTTTAATCATCAAGATTAATTTTTGGAGATTCAAGTTAATATACAAAATGAAAATCTCCTGACAATCTAAAAATTTTACTAAAACACAAACTCTTAAAACCTTATTCCAACGCTTTCTCTATCAAAATCAGTGCCAACTAAAAAAAAAAGTTAATTGCTTTCTCTTCTTTCTACGTCTTTTGCTGAAAATTCTCCTATGGATAAAAAAAAAATTAGAAGAGAAAAACAGACGGTGTGAATACACACAGACCACATAATTAGGCAGTGAATAATTGAGAACCAACTAAAGGAGTCTGAGTTTTTAAAATGACATCACAGGTTGAGAATACATCTATCAATCCAGTAATAATTTCACTCATTAAGGTATTGGATTTCCACTAAAATTTGAGGAAAAGGCAGGCAGATGTTCTCATTCATTTTATAAATGAGAAACCTGGGGCTCCAAGAGATTTTGTGATTTGTCCAAGGTAAAAATGTCTGTTCATAATGGGGCAAGATAATAACAGGGAAGTAACGCAGTTATTTGTGTAAACATTTTTATTTTTTTAATGTGTAAACATTTTTAGAGCTAAAACTTACCTCTGGAAAAGTGTACAAATATTAAGTGTATAATTTTCACAAACTGGGCATATTTGTGAACACACTACCCAAATCAAGAATAGGACACTACTACTACCACCTAGATCATAAGTGCTAATTCTAGTCACTACTCCCCAAGTGACCAATACCCTGGCTTCTGTCACCAGTGAGTAGTTTTATGTTTTTAAAATTTATATAAATTGATAGAAATGTTCTCTTTTATATCTGATTTATTTTGCTCACCAATATGTCTTATTTTTTTTAAGAGAAAGAAAGTTAGAGAGAAAGAGCTAATTTTTTTTTTTCATCTAGTTTTTGTTTTTCCTCCACTTAGTTGTGTATGTGGTGCTGGGGATCCAACCCAGGTCCTCACGCGTGCCAGGCAAGTGCTCTACCATTGAGCCTCCTCTCTAGATCCTCACCAATACGCCTTTGACTTTCGTCTATTGCCAATCATTTCTTCAAATCCATGCCTGTGTAATATTCCACTATTTAGATACACAGCAACATCTAGTTATTTTATAGTTTGTGGCTATGAACACTATTGTAAATCTGTTTGTGGTTATACATGTACACCGTTTCTGTTGAGTATATAGCTAGAGGTCCATCTTGGAAGCCCGATTTTCTAGTATCAGCCTCAACCTATAGATCCTCAGCATGGTTAGAACTTTTTCTGGTACACACAGCAGTGGAATGACAAGATGTTATGTTTTGGAACTGGAATATCCAAGTTCATGTTTTGAACGCATGATCTCCAATACAGTAAGGGTTAGAGATGGCGCAGTGAGTGAGGCAGTGACGAAGGCTCCGACACCATCAGTGGACTCATCCATTTGCTGAACTAACCTATAGATACCTGAATGGACTACTGGATGGTAACTGTAGACAGGCTGTGGCTGGAGGAAATAGGTCACTGAGCCTTTAGAGACAATGTCTTGTCCCTGGCTCATCTTCCTTTCTCTCTGCTTCCCGGCTACCATGGGCTGAGCAGCTTTCCCTCATTGAGCCCTTCAGCCATGACATTCTGCCTCACCTCAATCCCACACCATGGACTGAGACAACCAAGAGCCCCAAATAAACTTTTCCTCCACTAAGTTGTTTTTGTCAGGTATTTTGGTCACAGTGGAGGAAAGTTAACACAGAGGATCAGGGTGCTGAGAGGGCTGGGATGGACAGAAAACCTGCAGACACTATTGGTGTGGAGAGGTATTGTTCTACAAGTGCCATGAAAGAAGCCCTGAGCAGAGACCCTGAAAACCAGTGTTAAATATTGATCTTTTGCTTGTCAGATGCATCATCTTCAACAAGTCGTAGAGTCTCTTGCGTTTGCTGTGTGCCCTTTCCTAATTGCCTGTTCCTTCCTTTCGTCCTAACTCCAGTGCTTTCTTCTCACTTCTCCAGCACAACTTTTTCTGGTCTCCTCTGTCCAGGTTCAGTTTCTCTGCTGCTTGTCTCACAGAAACCTAAAGTTTTCCTTTAAAAAAAACAAACAAACAATTTGACCACATGTTTGCAAGCGATAATTTTTGTAAGCATTCTTTCAATATCTACACCATCAGACGGTAAGTTGTGTGAGGGCAGAGATGTGTCTTTCTTGCTTAGCACTGGTATTTGGGGTTCCTGAAACCACCATCAAGTTTTATCATTTGCCAAGCAGACTCACAGGATGTTGCATGTTGGTGCTCACAGTTATGATTTGTTAGTAAAAAAGATTCTAAGTACAAGCAGCAAAGGAGGAAGGCCGGAGTCATCTCCCAAGGAAGTCACACAGAAGGCTCTTCACCTTTCCAGCAATGACTTGTGGCAATGTGTATAAAGATTTACCCACCAGATAAATTCATTAGCGAATCGGTGTCCAAGGATTTGATTGGGAGCTAAACACATAGGATCCTCTAGCCAACATAGACCTAAATCCTAGATTCCCAGATGGAAAGCAGATATTCAGCTTATTCCATACTGTATGAACAGGTTAGGTACTGTGAACCACTCTCACCAGTTCCAGAAATACTGTCAGGTGTTAGGACATCAGTTCCATGGATGATTCTAGAAATAAGGATTTCATTTAGGAAAATAATCAAGATATATTGCCAACAAATTAAAATACTCTTTTGTTCCTTCTTTCATTGCATGAATTTAAGTGCTTTTGTTTCATGCTAATTTCCAAGATGGTGTGAGGAGATAGAGCATATAGACTTTCCCAAATTCTTTGAAATACTCTTATATTTTAAGAAACTGATGTTTTAGCCAGCTTTTTCATTGCTGTGACTAAAGGACCCAATAAGAACAATTTTAGGAGGAAAAGTTTGGGGGCTCACAGTTTCAGTGGTCTTAGTTCATAGGTGGCCAGTTCTGTTCCTCAGGGCTCAAGATGAGGCTGAACATCATGGCGGAAGAGTGTGGCACAGGGAAGTGGACAGGAAGCAGAGAAAGGGACTCCGTGCCAGATACAAAATATATATCCCAAAGGCACGCCAATGACCCGCCTCCTCCAGCCACACCCTACCAGCCTACAGCTGCCACCAAATCCATATCAGGGGATTAACTCACTGATTGGGTTAAGGCTTTCATAACCCAATTATTTTACCTCTGAGCCTCTTTGCATTGTCTCACACAAGCTGTGGGGGACACCTGTTGACAAATGTATTCTAACTCCAACCACTTCTGTTAGGCCAGTCACTTCCCACCTCAGCACTCCACTATCAAGATTCAGGATAGAACAGTCCAAAGAACATCTTTCAGGTTGCATGAAGGTTGTTAGATGTGCAGTTGTGGAGCTTTTCAATTCTTTTACTTCTTTCTAAGCCACTTGCACTCACACTCATAAGCCCATAACACACATCAGTGGTTCTGAATCACAGATAATGCAAAAGTAAAAGGGTTGGCCATATATTCTCACTGATAACAAGACAATATTTATTCCACATCCCTCCTTATGTGACCCAATTTCTGCTTCTTGGCAGAATTTTGCAAAGGTAATTTAGTTTTGCAGAGGTAACTTAATTGAAACTTATTAGCATGTTAGTGACCATACAGCACAAATAGTGTAGAGCAGAAGTAATTAACCACAGTTCCAGTTGAAAACCTGCATTCAGATCCTTTTCTATTTTCTTCACGGCTTCTGGGATTGAGGTGAAGGCTGTGTCAAAGAGGTCATAAATAAAACCACTGCTTTGGATAATTAATATATAGTGCTCTGACTTTTTTCAGGCTAAGACTATTAATTTTTGATAAAATGCTATGTATATTCATACAGGAACTCGTTTAGAAAAATGGTTTTCATATAAACACTAGAAGAACACCTTATTTTTCTTCCTGGGTTTAATTGAACAATTTTAATACAAAGCAAATTAAGTAAAATAGGAACCAAGCACCTCTGCAGAGCAATTGTTCACTAAGTTTAGCTAGAAATATGCCTAATGAAAAACCATAATTTTTTCCATAGGTGGAGGAACCAAGACAATGGTTGTTTGTCAGATAATTCAGGTCATACATTTAGACTTCTCAGCCACCTCAGAAGAAATAGGCAAATTAGCTGATACCGAATCTCAACCATGAGCAATTAATGCCAACAACTAATGTTTGAAAAACAGATAAATTTGAGGTATGGGTAATTCAATGGACCGTTTCATCCATATCAGGGGGAAAATATCTCAGAGTACATTTGTTACACTATCATTCTGTATTAAGGAAATCCTACTTGAGGATTAATAATAAACTTTCACTCCTTGAAAATCGCACACACACACAGACAAAAAAAGAAATAAAATTGCACACTCAATGAAGTAACACAAATGAAATAAATCAAATACAGTACTCAAATTCCAGCACTCTGTGTTCTCTTCTTTTATAATACAGAGCTATATCATTGCATTTGGGTAATAAAGGCTATTAAATAATATCACCATCTTATAAGAATATTTTTTTTAAAAAGTTTTTTTTAAGAGAGAAGGACAGTGACAGAGAGAAAGAGACAGAAAGAATCAATTTTTATTGAGTTTTTCACACGGATTTTGTTGCTCTGACACTTAGTTGTGTACATGAATGCTGGAGTTTGAACCTGTGTACTTGAGCATGCTGGGCAAGCGCCATAACTGCCGAGCCACTGCTCCAGCCCCGAAAAATGACACTTTTAAGTCCTAAAATTGAAAGGACAGCCCATCAAACTGTTTAGCAAAGGTTTACCATGTCCCCAACAGAGGAAACTTTTGGAGGAAAGGTGGCATATCTGCAGAAGTTTCTGTTGAAATGCCATGTGAAGAAACAGCCACTGCCTTTTTGAATGTAAGAGTCCTGGGTAAAAGAACATTTGGGGTTGGAAGCATCCAGAATTTATAATTTTGGTGACCAATAGAATTTTTTAAAAATAGGGTACAGCTGGGTGCAATAAGGCACACCTGTAATCTCAGGGACTTGGAGGCTGAAACAGGAGGACTGCAAGTTCAAGACTAGCCTGAAAAACTTAGCAAGGCCCTAAGCAACCTAGATAGACCCTGTCTCAAAATAAAAAGTAAAATGAAGTGGGGATATGGCTCAGTGGTTAAGTGCCTCTGGGTACAATCCCTGGTACCAAAAATATAAAAATAAAAAATAGGGTCCATAAAAGAGGACCATAACATTTTTCTAAGGAATGAGGTTAAAAATAATTTACTATTGTGATTTCATGTGGACAATGGGGTGGGGGAGATATTTCGTAGCAAAAAAAAAAAAAAAAAAAAAAGAAAGAAATAATGAACAATGAAAATATCATACTTAAATTTAAAAGCAAAATTTAAAGATTTATTTAAAATGCATTCTGACACCTTTATTGCTTTTTGTAGACAGAGTAGTAAAATCTTTATCAAGGGTCGAGGTCTGTCGGTGGGTCTGGGTAAGGACCACTGATGTGGGTGATTTCTTTAATGTTATTCTTTTCACCGAGCGGATGCCTTTGGGGTGAGGCTTGAGGATGTTTAATTTTGAAGAGGTGTTCTTTCTTGCTACTCAGCTGCCTGCTGTTTAGACAACAAATAATAGCTGAATTCAAGGTTGGGGAAATTTCATTTATTTATTCTGAAAATATTTAATGATGTCAACTTTTCTCTTGAGATCTAAATCAAACGGGAAAAGCAAAAAAATAAAGAGTAGGTGTCAGGTAACTAGCATATGCAGTCCTTTTAGGGAATGGTCATGAGCTTGGTGCATCAGAATTAACCATGGTGCTTTTAAAAAGTGAAAATTATGGAGCCCCCAAACCCATCTGCTTCCCACTCTAGACTTGCTTAATCAAAATCACTGGGTGTAAAGCCCAGGAATATACATTTTCATTGTGCTCTATCACCAACGTTAAAAACAGCCTTTTCAGATGATCACAAATAGACAAGATCTTATCCTGTTCTTGGGGCAGGACAGGCGATTTTGGGCTGCTGGGTTTTAAACTAAGGATGGATAATACTTAGAGTTGAAATCGAAAAGAAGGGACACTCTAGTTGAAAAGAAAGACTGGAAGACATATCCTTCCCATAATCATGGGGACAGAGCAGGTCTTTCAAGCACAGGTGACCTGGGTAAACAACACGCTTTACAAGTTCAGAGATGTACAAGATCCCCTTTGTGGAGAGTGGGAAAGGAGGTTTCTGTAGAGCATACACTCCTTTATTTTGAATTTTCTGCTTAGTTATTAATATTCAGCTTTGATCCAAAAATTTAAGAACAAGCAGTGACATCTAATTTTGTTCACAGAATTAATAGATGAGCCTCATTGATGGGTCTGCATTCTAACATCCTCTGATAAAGCAGAGCTAATAGGCTGCTGTGGTGGATGATGATAAGCCCGCAAAGACTGTGATGTAACTTCTTCTCTTTTTATAATTAGCTTTTGAATCTGTTGTTTCTTTTAGGGTCTAAAATAAAATGTTAGGCAGTGAAAGTTTGATCATCAATTCCTTTTAACAATATCAATGGATAGTAGATATTGCCATTTTATTTATTATTTCCCTTTTTTGTTGTTGTTGTTGTTTCCAGGAGAGGGGTTTTCTAGAGATTGATTCCAAGAGCACTTAACCACTGACCACATGCCCAGCTTTTTTTTTTTTTAAACTTCAAGACAGGGTCTCTCTAAGTTGCTTTGGGCCTCACTAAATTGCTGAGGCTGACTTTAAACTTGCAATCCTCCTGCCTCAGCCTCCAGAGTCGCTGGGGTTATAGGAACACGCCATGGCAACCAGCAGTATTTCACTTATTTTTTTATTTGAACTTTTGGTCCCACCAGACTTTAAATGTTCCTGTTTTTTCACTCTTAAACTTCTGTATCTTCAGATTCAGGGATGTATGTGTATTACCATTATTGAGTGCATAGTAGAACCCTTTACTGGCTCAATAGGAGACTGACTCCTATGAGAACAATCTAGAGCTGGGTCACAAGCTGTGCCTGGTTGTTGTGGTAGAACAACCCTGGAACCATGCTCTGATGGTTTTCCTTCCTCAGCTACTTTTTGCAACAGTTTATTCTACAGCAGCTGTGCTCTACTCTGCTGCATCTGTTCGTGGCACCCAGGAACCCATCTAGATGAGTCTGAGACTGCTAATCAATGGTCAAGTGATGACTTGGGTGCAGGTGGTAGAATAATCCTGGATCGTGTGGTACAGAACATGGATACCTATATAAACAATCACCTGTAAACAACTTTTGGATCCCCTTGGAAGGGAGTTGTGATAATGAGATATTACATTATTGCCCTTTCCACTACAGGCTACTAGATATTGAGCACAAGGGGTCTTCAGACACAGGCAACCCAGAATAGGCAAACAACATATTATATGCTTAAAGATAGAGAAAATTCTTCAAATGATAAAAGTTTGTCTTTGTGACCCTGACCGTGAGTGACTGAACTCTATCTAATCTGTAGTAGCGTGGAGAAGTGGCACCTACCAGACCTGAACAATGAATAGTGGTATAGGAAATGATTTGAAGTTCAAACTTTGTAGTATCAAATTCAAATTTATCAACAAAATATATAAACATTCCAGGATGAAAAATCTTTGTGAAACTCAGTCAGTAGACCATGTAGAGCAGAAATTGAATATACAAGCCTGAATGCAAAAAATGATTTCATAGCTGCATAGCTTTATTTGCTGCCCCTCTCCAAAAAAGACAAAACAAAAACCAAAAAAGAAAAAGATTAAGCAAGCTGCTATGTAGCTAGAGAGACCTGTCCTCTTCTTCCCTGCTGGGGTCTCCTAGTTAGTCTCATTTCAGTGTGAGGCTCTCAGACCTCAGTGGTGATCCATGTGCCAAGAATAGACAAGTGGCCCCAACTCTGGTGCCAGGACCCTGGGTCTCTACAGCTACACAATTTTCCTGCTTTCTCTCTGCAATTCTACTGCAAATTTCACAGCCTTTGCTGTGAAATTTTTGAAACAACTGGTGTCATGTTTGAAACAATTGGTGAATGACTTGAAGCCTTGTCCCCAAAACCATGAAGGTAGCTTGTCACTCTGGCTTAACACCCAAACTGTTGTTTGTGAAAATGACTGTAACTTCCTATTCTGTGTCCCCCAAAGTATGTTTTTAATATTTCCCCACCAGACAAGGAATGCATTCATTTCTAACTTCCTGTGTGGCAAAAATGAGTTTTCAACAGAGTAGCAGGGGCCTCCCTGAAAGAGAGTTTCTTCCTTGGTCCTAGCACACTTTCTTGGACAGGAATACCCTTGCCAGGCAGGTCAACTCCACCCTTCTTCCTTTCCACAGGAGACAGTCTGAATGGCTCAAGGTTCATGGGTCATTAAAGACCAGTAGACAGATATGAGTTTTGTCACTGTGGGAACATGATTAAACTTTGTTGCTCTTCAGCGTTCTCCCCTGGAAGACTGGAAGTGGGAATAGAACTATCCCACACAGCACTGGACCTGGAGCAGGTATTGCAATGGTGGCTGGAGAGCTATCAATAATGAAGGGGTTAATGTGTTGACATTATTATTATACTCATGTATACATAAGAAAGAGAAAGTGAGTCTTTTTAGAACAATTAAGAAGCACATGGGAGTCACCAAATTCCCACATCCCACATGTGAAAGACCTGTTAAACAAATCATCTTGGACCAGCTATGGGGTAGATAGAGCCATTGAATTTGTTCTGGTCCCTGGAGCTATCCTAGGCACTTGAAGTGGGCTGGTAGAGATATTGATGATCAGTTCACAAAACTTCCTCTACCATGAACTTTGACTGGTTGGGGTCTGACATGTTAGAACTCAACAGGAAAACTGAAATGCCTCCTGGCATTCAAGGAAAAGTGTATCCTTCTCCTTCCAATGACAGGTCGAGTGTTTTGTATAACACAACACACACACACACACACACACACACACACAATGCCAATATTCTGAGTTTTAATGATTCTTCTACCAAGATGTCTTCAAAGTACCTTAGCTGAGAAATTCTTGAAACGTTGGTTTGGGAATCTAGACACCTGGTTCTAAAAGTGGTGTACCACTAATCCTGCTCTCTGGGCAGGGGTGGGGGGTAATTGTGTGTGGTGCTTGCCCATTTCTGTGGTGAAATAGTGCCACTGTGGTTGATTTCAAACATTCATCTGAGCATCATTCAACACAGAACTTGGGAGAGATGAGCATACGTGGCACAGACCAACTCTGAGAAGTGGTTCTCCACAACTCTGCTGCTTTAGAAAACATGTGTTCCGTGTGCCAAATTGTGTTGTCTGGGTGCTCATCTGTACAATGAAGTTGAATTAGACTACAATCTCCCAATTTGGATGCTAACAAAACATATGTTCTTGGCTCGAAGAATTGTGGGAAATTTATATTAAACAAAATTACCCCGATATCCCTATAGCATGGGTTCTTAGACACTTCAATGTGACTTTAATGTTCTGACCCTATAAGAAGTAGCTGCAGTAGTGAGTGTTTTTCAAAAAAAAAAAACAAAAACAAAACAGAACAAAACTTTTTTTTAGTGGCACAGCTATTAACAATAAACAGAACTCCATATTATGTATTCTTACAAATCTTAATTCCAATTGCCTTCTGAGAGTGCAAAATGTAACCACCCTCTCCCCAATCCCACCTCCCAAATTTTTAAGTTAAGAAAATCTAGCCTTTACTGAGAGCTCAATTCTGTCTATGAAACAGCTAAATCAAAGATTTCTATTTTGAATCTCACAAATATCCTGAAAACAAAACAAATACCTGAGAATTGTTATGTTCTATCAAATTTCCAGTTTAGAAATCTAAGTGCATGAGATAACTGAGCCAGTGTCACAAGTTCATTTGAAATGAAGGAGGCAACTAATATTGTCAATCAAAAATGTCTTTCCCACTGAGACTCTTTGAAAAAGAGAATGGAATGTTAGTTACATATGCATAATCACGATTGATCCTGTAGGTGGAGAGCGATGTTAACAATAGTGACACCTCGTGGCTGTAGCTGCCTTGGCTTAACAGCCTGAAAGGCTTAAAGGAATCTTTTCCTAGGCAAGTCACCTGTGGAGCCCAGAGGAGCTCTTCACAAGGTAAAGAGAGTTCTGAGAATCTTGCAGGATCATCCTTTTGTCCTTTCAGAAAGAGCATGAGATTAAAGTCAGAATTCTCTTTTCTGTTCTTCTTTTTTCTCTTCTCCTTGTTTCTTTTGATTTCCATGACAAACTAAGAAGCAAATAAGTTTGCATTAATGTCCTACTCCACACTCTCCAAAACAAAACAGTGCGTCTTAAATGCGTGGTGACTCTTTGATGTTATAAAAAACACTAATGGTCCTTTATTTCTAGGGAACGTTCAGATTCTGGAAAGCTCTCTATCTGTGTATATGCTTTTCAAGTGTTTTCAGAGAGATTTCAGATATTGCTTAACAAGATGGAAAAGGAGACATATTTTTGTAAAGTGTTTTTAAATTCTTAGAAGATAACAGGGCTGTTGTCAAGTCATTGAAAGAGACATATGGAAGGAAATCTTACAAAGATTATATGAGGGAAAGCAGAAAAGCCAAAACTGGGCAATATAGTGGATTTTTTTAAAAAATTACTAATTTTTTATTATAAAACCAAGGCCATATACTGGATCCTCAGGCTACATAAGGATCCAAAACATTGTTCAAACTTCCATTTGGGGTACAAGAATGGAGTGTTGAAGATGCATGTGAACTTGCTACAGGTTTTTTCTTACAGGGGTTAAGGCTGTTGAAAGAGGGGCTGATGTTTTTGAGAGGTACCGTGCCTCAGAAGGCAAAAAAAAGAAGTAGAAAATGAGCATTTGGAGTTCCATTGATGTCATCCTGAGACCATATCAACTCTCCCCACTTCCGTTCTGCCACCTCAGAAAACAGATGGATCCCTGGACAGGGGCAGGAGAGGCCCACCAAAGGTCAACTCAGCAGCACTTCCCTTCATGGGAAGTCTCAGTGTAGCTTGATGTTCTGGTAACTGCACCTGCTGTTTGTCCTCCTAGTCCTGAGGGCAAAGAAAAGGGGAAATAGGACACAAAGGAGCTCTAAGGAATTTAGAAATGGAAGGATGGGAGTAAGGCAAGGAAGCAAACAGGAAATAGCAATTTCAAAGTAAAAAGGTAAACTCTTTTTGCTAGGCAAATCTTTTTATCAAGAACTATAAATTTAATCTCAAAATTCTTAAATGAAAGTGAAGGCCTTGCAGGCTAGGCAATGATTACTGTGTCTCAGATACTATGTCTCATAGATTATTTTTTTCTGATTAGAATGTTCTCTGGAAAGCAGTGTAAAGACTCCTCAAAAAAATGACGGATGGATCCACCACATGACCCAGCTGTCCCTCTTCTGGCTGTTTTTCCAGAAGAGCTGGAATCAACATATTACAGTGACACGGCAAAATTAGTATTTATAGAAGCTCAATTTAAAATAGTTAAATTATGGATTCAGCTCAGATGCCCTTCACTGGATGAATATATCCAAAAGCTCTAGTATATACATACATACCATGGATTTCTGCTCAGCTGTTAGAAACAATGATATTACCACCTTTTAAGGTAAATGGATGGCAATGGAAGAAATTATGCTGAGTGAAATTACCCAAACTCAAAGATTCAAGGGATAAACCCTTTCCCTCATTTGTGGAAGCTAGAACAAAACCCAGGCTTGGGTGAAAGGTCAAGTTCATGTACCAGACTCACCAAAGTTGAAGAAATATATAATCTAGGGGAACCATAGATATGTGGCTGGTGTGGGTTGTGGGCAGAGGAGGGGAGAGGAAGGAGGGAGGAGAGGGAAGGAGAGGAAAGGATCTAGGTGGGGAATTAACAATGTAGCTTGCTCTTTACTCACCCAAGAAGCTAAATAATAATTATGCAATCATTTAATTCTGAATTAAAAAAATAAAAAAGAATGTTCTCCCAAACTTCATCTGTGATTCAACATCCAGCTTGTCTCACTGACAGCACCTCACTGACTAGTAAGTTGTTTTAGATTCACACCATTGGATACCCTTTCTAAGGAATGACTTAGCACACACAGCATGGCCCAGCTTTGTGTCCCACATCTGCAAGAGGTCCTGGGACCAGAGAGAGGATGGAGTCACAACCCCCATCCATCTAGCAGCTCACTGAGGAATGACTCCCCGTCCCATACTGCATTGGTTGCCTCTCTCCTGCTGTGCTTAGTATTGTTGCTGGAAGCACTTGTAGGACTCCCAAGTCAGACCCAAACTACCTAAGGCCAGAGACTATGTTTCAATCTTTGCCCCTCTCTCTCTCTAAAAGAGGACCACTAAACACAACAAATGCCTACTACATGACCATGCATTTGAGTTGATATTGCACTGACTGTGAAGGTAAGACCTGTGGCTGTGGCTATCATTTGAAAGGGCCACACTCCAGAGTGTTGAGATAGAGGCCATAGTTTTCCCACTGGCTTCTGGCTGGGAAAGATCAACACTGAGCCAGCAAGGAGATTTAATAGGAGCACCCACTGGCGAGTATCAGAGGAAAGGAGGCCAGTTCACAGACAATGTCAAGTGGTTTAGGAAGCACAACAGAAAGAAGATGACCTGCCTATGCCATGGCAGGGGTCCTGCCTGCCTTCCAGCTAAATCTAACAGCCCTACCCACTTCCTCAAACTGGATCCCCAGGTCCTGGATGCTCTGGGCTGCTCTTCTTGGTGGAATTACATCAGCTGCTATGGCAAACACTGAAAGCTTTCTCCTAAAGGGTCATTTGTCCCTATCCAATGGGTAGGATTAGCACTAACGCAAAACATGATAACTTAATCAACACAGTCTCAGATAAAGACAGACCTATTTTAAAACACCAAAAAGGAAAAAAAATCTCCATAATTAATCATCAGGAAATGAAGCTCCATCAACAAAACAACCAAATTGTCTGTCAACAGCTGCCACAGTCCTGCTCCTGTGTTAGCAGGGATGCCCTGAGCGAGCACAGAGCACAACTAGGACAGCAGGCCAGTAGCTCCCCGACACCTCTTCACAGTGCAGCGGCCACCTATTGATGCTTCCCTGACCCCACTTCCAAAGCTGCACTCTTTGATTCTTTTATAAGAAAGAACACAAATCATTAAAGATATTTCTTTTTGCTTTCATCCTTTTAAAATTTAATTTAATTTAATTTTTAATTTTATTTAATTTCTTTAGCATTGTGTTGGGAATGAAGAGACAGGGATCAAAGACTCTGAACTTCCTCCACATGTTCTGCAGGGCTGGGAAGGCCAAATATCATTTATACCGTTTGTCCAGAGCAGTATGCTGGATCATCTCTAGCAACTTGAAGAACTTGGGAGTCAGACTTGTCCAGCTGCTCCTTCACGGCTGGCTGTGTACAAGTATTATTCCCTTTCCCATTCAAAGACTCTTGGAGACATTGCCTGTGGTTGACAAAAAAGTGTCTACCATTTTGATTGGTATTTAATGATATGCAAACCATTATTTAGTTTTCCCTTGCCTTTCTGTCCTGTAAGATTACTTCCATGTCTTATTATTTTGTCAATAAATTATTGTTGTAAAATGTCCACTCTAGAAAAAATGTGCATCCTAAATAATAGTATCTAAGTGTACAGCAGGAAATAAAACTCCCATAATCTCATCATTAATTACTAAACTATTAAAGTTTCTGTAATCATACTTTGAGACACCCATTATGTGTCTCTTTCTCTCCCTCTCTCTGTCTCTCTCTCTTTCAACTTCTCTCTTTCTCTCTCTCTACCTCTCTCTTTCTCTTTCTCTAAGAATAAACCAGAATGGACATACCTTTCTTATGCCATTTCTGTCTCTTAAGGGTTTTCTACAATGCACTGGATTACATCAGAGGAACACATTGTTAAGCACCTGGAAAGCATTGGGGCTCTTAACTCCTGAAGTCCCCACCACATATTGAGTTTATGGAGAAGTTGCTCCTCAACACAAGTCCCATTTAGGAATTTCTCCCTGTACGTAGCTCACCTTCCCACTGTTTTTTTTTTATTATTATTATTCCAATGAACAAGTTGTCAGAAAACAAAACTACTATGACAGAACAAAGTGACAGGTGCATAAAGTACCGGAATATCTCAAGTTTATCAAAAACTCTACCTCACCTATGGAAAGCACAATCCATTTTCCTTCCCAGTGAACATGTGGCAAAAGGATTTCCTTCTCAAATATTCATTCTAAGATAAGGAGCAGTGAGACAGAGATCGATAAGCATTTGATTTGGGATTTTTTTTTTGAAGGTTACTTTAGTGGATTTGCCTACTTTAAAGCTATGACAGCCCTTTATCAGAGCACAATGAATGTAAATGACAAGTAGGCACTGGCAGAGAACAATGTGCAGTCAAAGGAAAAGGAAAAAAAAGGGCAGAGACGCAAGGGAAGAGCAGCCTGGGAAACAGTGGAGTTTGTTCTCTTCTAATTATTTCTAGAAGGGAGTTCGGTGTAAGCAGAATATGAATCGTTCAGTCCTTGCTATCAGAGCTTATCAAGGAAGGGGAGCCAGGGAATGATGTCTTCTGACAGCATTCTTACCCTCTGGTTTATTAATGCATATGTTTTACTAATAGGAGCAAAGATTCTGAGGGGACTGTATAAGAATGAAGTTAAGGAAATAAGATTTGGTAACATTGACCTAGCATTGAATACAGGCTTTGTGGGCGACCTCACCAAGTAGACCAGCCTGGCCTGGTGATGAAACAAATCCTTATCTTGCAGGGGTGCTAGGAAGACAAAATGAGGCAATGTCAGTAAATACCTTGCATTGAATTAGTGTGTAATAGGTTTTAGTTCCATTCTAGAATCTCTGTTAAGAACTAAAGATAGGGCTGCGTGTGGTGGCGCATACCTATAATCCCAGCAACTGGGAAGGCTGAAGCAGGAGGATCACAAGTTCAAAGCCAGCCTCAGCAATTTAGCAAGGTCCTAAGCAACTTAGCAAAACCTTATCTCAAAATAAAAATAAATAAATAAATAAATAAATAAATAAATAAATAAATAAAAAGGCCTGGGGATGTGGCTCAGTGCTTGAGTGCCCCTGAGTTCAATCTCAGTTTAAAAAAAAAAAAAAACACCCTAAAGATAGAAAGATAGAAATCTGGCTGATTCAATATTCCACTCTCATCAGCCCTAAGTGCTACTTTTTAGATCAAGCAATAAGAAAAGGAATCAAATATTAAGATATTAAATTACTTAACAACAATTTAAAAAAAAAGAATATCCATCTATATAGCAAGTATACATTTTGGTCCACAAATGTAAGTGTACAGGAACTATTTTCCTTATATCATCCTTCAGGGTATTAAGGAATTTTTTATCAAGTTATGGCAGGCTCCTGTTCCTTGGTTGGTACTTGGAAATGGGATGCGTTTCTGCTTATTACTGACTTTCCCTTGGTTTTACCTGCTTTGGTCCCTCAAATTTCCCTGACTCACTAGGTCCCTACCCACATAGGTAAGAGGATCTCTGCCAGAGCTGGAAACTGGGGTACCAAGGTCTCCCTCCTCAAGCCACTGGCTCTGAGTAATGAACCCTATCTCACATTCTTTTGCCTGGCCCAAGACTTCCTCTTCCTCCACCCTCAAGAGCCCTAGCAAAATCTCAGTTGATTAAAATTTTCTGAAGGTTCGATCCCTCTGGGCTTCTTCCATTCTACTTAGATTCTGGCTTCATGGTCTACAGTAACTATAAATTCTAGTAACTTACCTCAGGAAGAGAAGACAGGAAAAGATTCTAAGGGCAAGGACAAAGTGATGTTTCAATTACTCATCCTGCCACATACACGGGAGACTATCAGTTTTCTCTAGCTCCAAAGTAGTCACTTGAAAAGAAATATCTTTTAAGCAAGATAGAATGGCGATTGATTGTGAATGTAGCCACTTTCATGCATCATGGGTCTGTACAAGGAATCCCCACATTTAGGAGCTGTTCCCAGTCTCTGCTCCCCCATCTTTGGTCTCCTGTGCATTTGCCTCAGTCTTCTTTGCGGGAGCTGCTTCTTAGTTCTCAGGACAAAAAAAAATAAAAAATAAAAAGCCATCCCCTTCAGGAAGTCCTCTGTGATTACCCGCCCCGCTGCCGACTCTAACCCCAATGAGTCACTTCTTTCTCCTTAGGCGCTATATTTACAACTCTTATTTCGTCTGCATCTTGGATTAGTTTTCCTATTTCTGCTTCCACTTATGCATCTTGAAAACAAGGTAGTGACACAAATCTTTCCTGAAAAAAAAAAAAGAGTCAATTTTGATTAAACAAAATATATGTAATGGAGAAAATGGACTTCAGACAACTCCAATGATTTTCTTCACTTTTTTTTAATTGTTAGGTTAGCCATCTAACAATCTGATTCTGCTTATAGTCTAGCTTCCACAAATGAGAGAAAACATTCCGCCCTTGAGTCTCTGAGTTTGGGATACTTCACTTAGCAAAATTTTTTCCATCTCCATCCATTTGACTGCAAATGCCATAATATCGTGTTCTCTCATAGCCGACTAGTATTTCATTGTATATATGCACCACAGTTTTTGGATCCATTCATCAAATGAGGGGCCTCTGGGTTGGTTCCATAATTTAGCTATAGTAAATTGGGCTGCTATAAACATTGATGAAACTGTATCTCTATAGTAAGCCGATTCTAGCTCTTTGGGGAAATTACCCAGGAGTAGGATAGCTGGGTCAAAATCAAAACTTCACTGAGATTTCACCTCACTCTGGTCAGAGTGGCAAAAATGAAGAATACAAACAATGACAGATGCTGGAGGGGCTGTGAGAAAAGAGGAACACTGTTATACTGCTGGTGGGACTGCAAACTGGTTCAGCCACTCTGGAAAGCAGTGTGGAAACTCCTCAAAAAATTAGGGCTGGAACTGCCTTTTCTTCACTTTTAAAAGAAGACACAATAGATTTTTTTATTTACTCCACTTACTTAATTATTAGAAAATGCACTGATTCTTAATCCTGGTTGCATGTCAGAATATACTGTATAATTTTCTGAAAGTAGCAGTGTCCAGGTTCTACCCTTAGAAGTCTTATGTAACTGGGCTGAGGTGGGTCTAAGCATATAGTTTTTCTTGTGGCTTTATCATTGTTCCAACACTTCCGTGTGTACATGGTGCTGGGTTTTGAACCTGTGTCCTCGTGCATGCCAGGCAAGCACCATAACCCCTGAGCCATTGCTGCAGCCCCCGGACTGATACATTTTTAAAGATTCTCAGGTGATCCCTGCATGCAGGTAAGGATGAGAAACATTAATACAGAGAGGAATTACATGTTTTTCTGTAATTGATCACGGTTTCGCTATTAATGCTTCTCATTTTCCTATCTTCCTAATTTCCTAATGTACTTATTAACCTTTCCTTAATTTCCAAATTTATAACTCCTGTGCATTTGTGTGAGCTACTCCAAATTGTTTTGAGAATTTAAATAATCCAGTCACTAAAACAATGAACTAGCAATTCCCAATCCTGGCTGTTCAGTATTCTAAGATGTTTCTCTCAATCTTAAGGAAAATACTGTAAAATTCTAAAACAAATTTTATTTCACTATATAATTTATTTTTAGCGAATGTTCATTCTGGGGGCTGGAGCAGTGGCCTGGCAGTTACGGCACTTGCCTAGCATGCTCGAGTTCCCGGGTTCAAACCCCAGCACGAACGTACACAACCAAGTATCTGAGCAACAAAGGCCATGTGAAAAACTAAAATAAAAATTGCTTCTGTCTTTCTCTGTCTGTCTCTCTCTCTCACTGTCCATCTTTAAAAAAAAAAAAAAAAGGAATGTTCATTCCATCCCTCCATCCCCTCCCTTTGGTCTGAACCCCGGACACTTTTTTTAGCTAAAGGAAACAGCAAAAGCAGTAAATAAATAATAAGCACATATCAAAACTTCAAGAAGCAGGGTGTCTTGCAAAACTTGTTTAGTTTTTTCCAACTCTTATTAGTCCAAAATTCTGGATGCAGAGCTGATCAATTTATTGATTGAGCTCTTTAAGGAAAAGAGAAAAACTATATCAGGATTGCATAATTGAGATATCATGCCAAAATTCTTTTAGGAGCTGCAATTGCAAAATTGAACTGGGTGAAACTGAATCACACACTTTAGCCTATATATTTGGTCAGAACTCCCTTTAATATAGCCAAGTTCCTTGTTCATAATTAAATATTAAAATAACCTATGATAATTTTGTCTTAATTAAAATTGTGTATTTGTATTAAGCAATCAGGGGCTTATGAAACCTTTCTAATATAAGCAGAAAAATTACATAAAATCTTCCATAATCTATCAAATTTAATTCCATAATACAAAAATTTACTATTATAATTGAATCAAGTCATGGATGAGAAGACTCCCTTTTAAACATTTGAAAACAACTGTAAATATAGAAGATCATAATATTGACAGAGCAAAAATCAAACTCAGCTTCCCTGAAACTTCGAAGGGCATAAATACTCCACTTCTTGCCGTTTCCATACTTAAATCCAATCTGTTTTCTACTTAGTGTTCACAGAACTTACAATACCCATTTCTTGGCTCCTTTCCTGGCTGTACTTAAGCATTACCCTTAAAAACTTACAGAAAATAAATCTTTTGAAAACTTAATAAACTATGTTTTCTAGAACAAAACAAAATAAAACAGAAAAAAAATGAGAACACTTTCCTGCCAGATAGTGCTTAGGGATATAAGAACTAACTTGATCATATTTCAGGCATTCTGGCAAATTATGAGGTTGCTAGAATTGTGGCAATGTCTTTGTGTTATGTTCTCTTCATTTATAAAACAGAAATGAGGGCATCTCCTAACTTCCTCTAGCTAATACAGAAGTTATGAGATATGAAATTCAATTCTTTCTGGGGAAGAGAGAAGGAAGAGTTTTCTGCAGTCATTAATCTATAAGGTAGGAGGTTCACAAATACCTAAGTTGTATAAATTGAGAATTAATAGAGATTTTTAAAGCTCATCAAAAGCTTCCTGAAGAATGTACCATCTTTATGTGTGTAAGACATTATTTTTTAAATTACAGTTGCAAATTCAAAAATGAATTCATTTTCCCTCATGTGTTCCATCTTGTAACCTCTGGGATACAGCATATTTCTATTTCCTTGAATTGTTTATTTTTTAATTGACATCTCTAGATAATTCCACAGGATGGAAAAGAAAATAGTCTGTGGGATTAGTAGCACCACACAGGCGCAAAACTGTAGCGTCAAAAAGCTAGTTAAACCTCAAAGGTGGAGGCTCCAAGTATAAATTAAATAGACGCACAGAGCCTCATCAGAGCCCATATGCTGGTCAACTAGGGATGCTCTTATGAGAACCATCTTTATAAATGTAACAAGCCTGTTTTGATGCTATCCACAGCATGAGGCTGATTTCTATTTTGCATTGTAATAGATTATACAGCTTCAATTTTCAATGGACATGCCCTAACATATTGGGTCTCTCCGGAGACACCGCAGTGGCACTGACGAGGAGAGGCAGAGGGCTAAGCAATATCATGCAATATTTAAAATGTTTTTCTTGACAACCACCAAACTGTGCTTACCAAATAGGATGATTTACCACTTCCAGCTGTCAGGAATAATAGCATCTCCTATTACAGATGCCGGTTACAGAATGACCATCTAAGTGTCTAGTTTCTAAGAGATATGTGTGCTCACATATTGATTATAAGATAAAATGTTTAACTTTTGTATATGAAAAAATAGTGCTGTGTTTCTTTACTTTTTTGCAGCGAGAAATAGGGTGAGGGAGAATGTGGCATCAAGGAAGCAAACCCAGTCACTGTACCACAGACCATGACCAAGTTCGCTGAGGCTGCGTCTGTCACCTTTGCCAGAGTGGTCTCCAAGTAGGCACTTAGCTAAGCCAGGAAGCAGTGTGATCAACAAATCTGGTTTGTCCTGGGACTCAGGACTTCTAGTGCTAAGATTAAGAAAGTCCTAGGCAAACTGAAACCAGGTGGTTAACCTAATGAAAACTTTCCACTGAATTAGTGTAAAACCATGTGTTCCCTGCCCCAACAACTGGCAACTCTGTTAGAACAGAGATTCTAGTGGAATCTCAAAGATAAAGTAATACTCAATTTTTTAGTCTATTTTATCTTGACAGATTTTCTTGCCTGTTTCCTACAAGATTTTATGAGAGTATGGGCACCAGGATCTCTGAGGTGGCTGGGAGGTCTCCCCAATATGATTTCATGTCAGATGGAAAGGAAACCACGGAGGTATTGAACTGCATTTGACTGATCTCAACCTAGATGAAACTGTTGATGCTACATTCTTAGCAGAACCTAAGACCAGTTATTGCAAACTTAAAAAGTGCTCTGTATCAGACCAGGATATTCCAGCAGGATTTTCCTTTGGAAGGACATGAGATCAGTTCATTCTGGATGGAACGAACATGCCTATGATTCATCTTCTTGGAAAGTAGCAGTTCCAGGACACAAAATGAAACTGGAGAAGAATTGTGAAATATAAAGTATGGACCCACAACTGTCCTAAAAAGACACAGATGAACAGCATAGAGGCATGTGGTGACATACCCTAGGGTGCACAGGTCCTGAGTGGTACCACACCTAGCACCAGCCCCATGTTCTTCTTCTGTCAGCCCCAGAATCTCTAGTAGTCTTGTGAAATACCTGCAGATTTGATCTCAGCTGGACCACAGAAAATTAATAGAGAGGCTACAGCATCCACACTTGGAAAGGATTAGAGTCATGCTGACTTTTTTTTTTCATTACTAATACCCCAGAGGCCTTCTTATACGTTCCCTCCTAATTGTGTTCTCTCTTGAAATTTTATTATCACCATATAATAAACTGTTTATTTAATACTATGTGAACATCTGGGCTTTATACATAAAAATGATATGAATTTTCACCCCCCAAGAACCAATCTTCACCCCATGAGTATGATTTTACTCCCATCGAGAATGCATGGGGTTAGAGAGAAAAGATAATAGCTTGAGAGACACTGCATCCATTAGGAAGTGACCTGCCACGGAGTGAGCAGCAACTCTGTGAGCAGAGCAGAACACTGATGAGACCCCAGAAGATAGCTTCAATTTACAGAGAGCACAAACACTCCCAGGTGAAACCTGATAAGAGGCTGGAGTCCCTGTAGTTGAGCATGGTGACAGTTGTGAGTCATCACATTATAGTTATTAAAGGAAATATATTTTCATTTTATAGTTAGAGGCTGGTAAGATCAAAGAACATTTGGTTTGCAAATGTAAGTAGAACTTTTTTTTGATAAACATTGGTTATGAAGATGGGGCTTAATGCTCTCAGTGAAGGTGGAGCATCGCATACATTCAACCACGCTGACAAAGAAGCGTGTGCGACAGTGTAAGCACAACATAGTGAATGCCTCTGAAAATAAGATAACAGTTGAAATCATTGGCCCGGAACAAGTGTTTCAATGGCTAGAACTACAGCAATGCTTTGGTAAAGGACGATCAGAGACAAAAATATAAGAATCAAAATGCCAGGCTGGAGCGGTGGCCCAGCGGTTACAGTGCTTGCCTGGCATGTGCCAAGTACGCGAGTTCAAACCCCAGCACAACGTACACAATGAAGTGTCCAAGGAATGAAAGTCACATGAAAAACTAAATAAAAATTGCTTCTCTCTCTCTCTCACTGTGCCTCTCTCTTTATTAAAAAAATAAGATAAAATACTACTGCTAAGATTTGTGTATTACAGAGGCTCCCCCTTTGTGCTGGAAACAGTCTTGGCTCATCTGCAGCAAGTTATGGGTAATAGATTTTGGTCAGTAAATCTGAGTTCTTTTCCCAATTGTGCTACACTGGGCTCCTGGTTCTTCCCTTGCCTGTCATCAATTCTTTAATCCGTAAAGAGAAGGGACTGAAGTAAAGGCTCTACTATATTCTCTTACTAGCATTTGAAGACAGTCGATTATGAATTCTTTTTCCCTACTCAAACAGCAAGCATGTGATGAGCACTCCATCAGTCAGCCACTAAGCACTTCCTAAGCATCTCCCATTTTCCACGTTGTATTAAATACGGAGACAGGCCTTGGTTCCCACGATTCATTCCTCGACTCACAAACGTGTAATTTTTTGTACACAAAATCAGAGATAACACTTGAAAAGCAAAAAACCCAGGAAGAAGCAATGTCATGACTTCAATTTATTCCAACATATGAATATCAGATTCTTTTCTGAAAGTAGGTTTTGGCACAGAGTAGAGGTAGAAGAACCAGAAGACTCAGAACACTTGGTCTAAAAGCAGGACATTTGAAGGGTTGGGGGAGCGTTGGTTTTGCTTGCTTATTTTTGGTGTGTGGTTTATTTAATTATTTACTTTTATTAGAGCTTTATAGTTATACATAGCAGTTGGGTTCATCCCAACAAACTCATATATACATGGAAATCAAGTTCGGTTCATGATCCTTGCTTTTTCCCTCCCCCTTCTTCCCACATGCCCTCCTCTCTCCCATCCTCTTTCCTCTACTAGACTTCCTTTAGGGACACAGGACATTAGAATAATACAATAATTGCCTGGGAAGTCAAGGCTGCTGCTGTTGCTGCTTGCTTTGACTTAATGTACTTGGATATGAGTTGAGGACCCAAGTAGTCTAGTGTGACTTAATGTTTTTCATTTGGGGTTTTTTATATCAGATATACTTACCTAATAGACTAAGTCTTACCATTTTTCAGGATAGAAAAAAAAAATCAACAGGAGTTGGCTTCAATTGTCTGAAGCATGCAGTACTAGATCTGTGATTGACCTGACCTTCTGGAAAGTAGAATATATCCAGACTGATAATGTTTTTGATACACTATTAATCTACAGGTTTTCACATTTCAAGATTTTTTTGTTCTTCTGTAACACTAGTAAAATTTGTGTACATGGAAAAAAAAGGAATTTGCATTTTAAACCTAAAGTCCCAAATAACTACAGAAATGAATTTCGACTTGAAACAGTTTTACTGATAAGTGCACCATGGATTTGAATTAAAAACTGATTTGTTGCAGTAAATTCAGAAGAAAAAATAACTACTACCAAGCTTCAGCATAACTTCAGCAAATATAACTGTGAAGAATATGCTTCAACTTTCTTTTTCTCTCTGGAGTGAAATCTGCAGACCACCAAGGCAGCCCATATTCTATAGCATCCTCCTGCTGTGCACTGTGACCTCTAGCAGCTCAGAACTGCTTACTGGTCCCCCAACCTGTGAGCTGTGTTCCCATGGCTTAGTATGCATCTCTTAACCTCACGCTACCATTACTCATTTAGCAATCTGTTTTCCCCATAGACTGTGAGCTCCCCAAGGGCATGAATCATAATTATTCATCTCCGTCTTCCTAGCACCTGATACAACATCTGCATAATATGTGTGCTCAATTAGTGTTAACTGAATGAGTGTAAACTGCTTTTATTTTCAGTGGTCTTATAATTATGTAAAGCAGCATAGCCATAATGAATGCCAGACTCCTAAGTAACATAACAGTTTATCTCTGTGTTTTAGAAATTTCTTTAAATAATAAATGAATTTTAGTCAAGTACATATTTTCTAATTATATAAGCAAAAATATCTTTAAATTACCCAAAATTTCTAATGCCTTCTTTTATGAGACTATACAGGAAAATTGGGCCTCCATTTATTTGTCCTGTTTGGTTTTAATTAGCATTTTAATACAGAAGAAAGCATGTGAAAGTAGGAAACATCTAGATGACTATAATTTTCACCTCTTACTTCTCATATGTGGAAACATATTGATACAGCCACTTAATGTCCCAAATTTTTTTTTCAAAATATCATCAGAAAAAATATTAATAGAAGTGTTAGTGATTTGGATAAGAGTAAACTCTGAAACCTAATAATAAATGGGTCTCAAATAGCAGAAATAAATACTTGTTCTTTCTGGACCAATGCTTATTGGAAACCATCATTAAACAGAGCTCTGTATGACAAACCTCCCTATTATATTTATTTGAGCAATGGATAAAAAATTGAATACAGTGTCAACAGAAATCTTACGTAAGCACAGAAGAAATAACAGTTTAAATAGAAATTAAGTTCACAAGCTCCAGAAATGGCGTCTATGAAATCTCTGACCAGGAATTGGTTTTGCTGAGAGCATAAAGGAATCTATCACTTACCAGGCCAACTGGCGCACTCCTTAAAGTTGCCTCTTTGCCTGTGGAAAATTATAAATTCTGCAGTGGTAATTTGAACCATACGGGTTTCCATTCCTCAGAGTGAATTTTACCTGCTTAGAAGAATTTTAACCAAGCTATCCTTGAAAGTGCATCATTACCTTTCTGCACATAATCAGATGAAAGAATGATGGACACTCATTAACCGACGTCCTCCTATAACTCCATGATGTACCAGGGGCCAGCATCAAGTGCTTCTACCATCTTTTCAACTTCAATAAGATCCTAAAAGACAACAAGCATATACTCTGAAGACAGCCTGCCACGCACATAATCTCACTCAATTTTAACATAAAATATGTTTGATTCTTTTTTGTTTTTAAAATAGCGATATGGGAGCTGGAGCCGTGGCTCAGCGGTTAAGGTGCTTGCCCAGCATGCGCAAGTACACAGGTTCAAACCCCAGCACCCACATACACAACTGTCAGAGCAATGAAAGCCATGTGGAAAAACTCAATAAAAATGATTCTCTCTGTCTCTCTCTCTCACTGTCCTTCTCTCTTTAAAAAAATAAAATAAAATAGTGATGTGTGCTTTATTTCCAAAAAGTTATACTGGAATTTGTTGTATTACTTTGCTTTTTGTTTATTTTTTTTGGCAATCATTAAAAAGATTTATTGAAATCATAGAATTGAAAATTGTAGCTAAAATTATCTGCTTCACCATGCCATCACACTCCACTGTTTATTTTATTTTTTCTTTTTATTTGTTCTTTTTATTTATATATAACATTAGGATTCATTTTGACATAATTGGAAAAGCCTGGAATATAATTTACTCTAATTCAGTCCTCAGCAATTCCCCTTTCCCTTCCCTCCTCCCTCCCCCTATTCCCTGACCCTCTTCTCTACCGATCTGTCTGCTGTTTACTTACAGTACTTTTAAAAATCAGTGTCTTGTGGATATATATGATGAGAGTCACTGTGCTTGATTCTTGAAGTGACAATCTGTGACTTTTGCGACCATCTTACAATCTGTGTATAATTTTAAATAACTGAGTTGCATATCACACATGCTGTGTAAAAATAAATTTCAGTACTAATTGGGAAAAAATTCCAAAGAATAGCAGTATTAAATGTAGGAGGAAGAGGTGAGTGAAAGGAAAGAGAAAATAAATAAAAGCATATGCTCTCCTGTTAAGAAAGACAACATGTAGGTACCAGTTAAATATTGACATTGGATATAAAGTATAAATTAAATTACATGTTTTTGAAAAATAAGAATAACTATTACAAGAATAATAATATTCTAGGGCAAAAGTACACAAAAGAAAGGCCTAATGATAAAGATCATGTATACAATAAAATATAAGAATAAAGTAAAATGAAATGCACAAGTTACTAAGAAATTTTAAATGATTAAAAACTAGAACAGCATTAGTAGAATACCTGAATGGGGTATCATTCACTGAACATACTGAAATCACAGTTAAAAATACATGCCTCTGCCCTCAAAAGTTATGAAGTCCTAAGTCCTTTCCCTGTGCTGTATACCAATTCTTCAAGGAACATGGAATTCCCAATTTATGTAAACTGATGCCAAGTATAGAAAAACATGGAAAGCTACTGAATTTACTATATGATTCACATGAAACATGGGAGCAAATATAATCAATGACAGCAACTACTACAGTAAACTATGAGAATCTTATTTATGTTGGGTGCAGTGCCACACGCCTATAATTCCAGCAACTTGGGAGGTAGAGGCAGGAGGATCACAAGTTCAAAGCCAGCTTCAGCAAATTAGCAAAGCCCTAAGCAACAGTGAGACCATGACTCAAGATATTTTAAAAACTAAATAAAATGGGGTTGGTGTGGCTCAGTGGTAACATGGCTCTGTATTCAATACTCAGTAGAAAAAAAATCTCATTTATGTACAAACATTGATAGCTTATACAGAGATTTTCCTAACCAATTATAAAGAATAGAAAGAAAAGTATTTCATTACTGATAGGCCCAATATAAAAAAAAAATAGCTGGGAATATAACCAGTTAATTTTTTTTAAATGCTGAGAAAAACAGAACACGACTGAAAGAATTCATTTTTTAAAGTCTTTAATATATGGAAAGATACACCACACTCATGAATGCATACTCAATATTGTGAGTGTCAATTCTCACCATATTAATTTACCAATTCAATTAATCCCAAATAAAATCCTAATAAAATTTTTCATAGCAATTGAAAATCTAATTGTAAAATTCATGTATAAGAGTAAATGCATTAGGACAGTTAAGATAATATTAAATAAAAGATGAATTTTCCATTTCTGATATTAAAATATATTATAAAGTATAATAATTAAAATTGTGAGGAATCAACTAAGGAATAAGCAAATACATAAGTGAAATTAAATAGATAATTCAGAAACTTGCCTGTGGATATTTGGGAAATTAGACCATGATTAATGCAGCATTTCATATCAATGGAGAAATGACAGATTACTCAATAAATGCTCTCTAAACAATTATTTAAACATTTTTTAAAAAATAGTTATGTTCTTCTCTCTGGCAGTTATAATATTAAGTTCTGGATGGATTGAATAACTAACTGTAAAATACAACACAATGGAAATAATAGAATGAGGGCTAGATGACTATGTCTACGTCCTTGAAACAGGAAAGCTCTTGGGATAAGATACCAAAAATTGATAAATTTGGCTGTATCAAATGTTAGGACTTCTGATTGATGAGACATAGTGCTAAGAGAGTAGTAAACAGATGAGGACACTCCAGGAGAAAATCTTTGCAATGTTAAGGAAAAAGAGTTTTCTTCAATAATATGCAAAGAATTCTACTAGCCAGTTAGAAAAGCAAAAGTAGACCAGTAAACGATTTGTAAAAGAAAGGAACAATCGGTTCTTTGAAGAGAAAATGCAAATGGCCAGTAAGGTCTAAACTGTATTCAGCTTCTCTAATAATCAGGAAAATGAAAATTCAAACAATATATTCATCTATCACATTGGCAAATATTAAAATGTCTAATGATATCAAATGTTTATGAGAATGTGAGAACAAATATTCTCAGGTAGTTTAAAGTATAAAATGTAAAAAATGCTTATACCACATTTCCCAGGAACAATTGAGCAGCAATAAGGTCTATGAGTACCAATGTCAGAAAACATAGAAACACCATTGTTTGTACCATGAGCATACACGGAACTCTCCCACATTTACTTCAGCTTGAAATAACATTTTCAGTTTTCCTGTTTATCTCTTGTAATTCCTTAGTGAGCAACAAATATTTGATTACAGACAAGTGCTAAGAAAATAGAAGATTAAATAGTACTTTCCAAAATTTGGTAAAACAGGGGTCATCACTTTGGAACAAAGTTTAGTTGGCCTTATTGAATCCTTGAGGTTTGTACATTTTCCTGGTATGCTTTTTGTTGCTACTGTTGTGTAAGGAGAATATAAATGTACAAAAACCAGATAATATATGCATGATTTTTTCTGAAGTGTCAACCTTCAAAAAAAAAAAAAAAGAAAGAAAGAAAATAAATAATACTTTTACTTAGTCTCATTCCTTCAGGAATTATTTTGTTTTGCACCTGGGATGTTCTCCACCATTTTAGCTGGAATTGGTTTTTGCTCTATTCCCACAACTGTTCGCTCTTAGACCAGCATGTGACTAAGCATCTTCCACTTTAATTGATCTCATTTGCACGCATAATTCGGATGGAATTATTCATTATAAAGTACACCTTTGAGCCTCCAGTAGTCTCTCTTTTTTTTCTGTGAATCCATTGCATTAATTTACCTGCAAATTCCTCCTTTCTCCAGAGGCTTTTCTTGGTTATGTAAATACTTTTGTACAGATTTCCTATTACAAATTGTTGCAAAATGCTGTGTTCTCTCATTTCTTTCCTGCTTAGATTGGAGGTAAGTCTTAGAAACTTCAAAGTTTCAGTTTTTAATGATTTTTTCTGATAAATCAGAAATATTTATCATAGCTCTGATTAATTAATAGCATCAATACTATAATAAATACTAAAATGTCGATATTGCATTTAACACCCAAAGTGGGTAACTTCACTTCCAACGTAATGTAATGTTTTGTTCCTAAGGTGTTAGCAATAGAGACTCATGTGTTTCAAGAGAATTTAACCCTGATTTACTCTAGCATAGCACAGACAAGTCAAAGTAGCAAGTGAAGCTGGTGCATCTAGGAAAGAGTTCCAATACAATGCAAGCCCATTTCTATAATTCTGTGTAATATCAGTATTTTGTCACTAGTAGCCGTTTTCTCATTTTGTTTTATTTAGTTTTGATTTTTGTTTTTAAAGAGAGCGAGAGGGACAGTGAGAGAGAGAAAAAGTGAATCAATTTCATTTAGCTTTTCATGTGGCTTTCATTGCTCTGACACTTGGTTGTGTTCGTGGTGCTAGGGTTTGAACCCGCATCCCCATGCATGCCAGGCAAGTGTCGTAACCACTGAGCCACCACTCCATCCCCCTAGTTGCTGTTTTTAAGAGGCTTCAACTGACCTTACAGCAGTCTCATAAAAAGGCTAAAGTACATGAAGACCATCGACTATATTCTTCCTATCAGTCCAAAGAGCTCATTTTCCTGTAGCATTCTTTATTTATTCCCATATTTTTTGTTCTTCGTATACCATGTTCTCCCAACAGTCATATATTTGCTTAAAATACAATAAATGTGCAATTAATATTTGAAGAAGGAAAAAAGGGAGGAAGGGAGAGAGGGAGGGACAGAGTAAGGAAGTAAGGAAAGGAGGAAAGGTGGGAGGAAGGGAGAGTGGGAAGGAAGGAAAGGGATTTAATACGTATGTGACTGTAAGATTTAGAAAACAATTCGAATTTAATAATTTTGTAGATATTGCAGCTAGACTGCAGTGCAGAAGCTTTTATGCTTGAGTACTGAGAACTAATCTTTGGTGCAGCAATGGAAGCAACCACCTAAAGTCTGGCAGGCAGAGCCACCACCCCGGCAAGCAGAAAGCATTCAGGGGTAACTAGCAGCTTTTAGCAAGTACCTGCTGTGTACTATCAGTCGTACCCAGACTCCAGGCTACCTTTTTGACACTTATGTTTATTGTAACTCCATTTCTGCGGGCCAGTGGGAAAGAAGACAGAGAACAGCTCGATTCCTTCTTTCCTTTCTGATTGCCTGCCTACATTCTCACCTTTTTCCCTCCTTCCTTCCCCTCTGTTTTTTCTCCTTTCCTGACTTTTCCTATAAAAGGTCTTGAAAAGAGCTCAAGATACATAATTCTACCTCATATGTTAGATACATTTGCAAACTGAACAAAAAAACTTGTAATTTGGTTTCTATTACAGAAGAGACATGGTTTTATATACAGCTAATCAGATTTGAATATGTATGATCAATTGATTTCTGCCAATTATGATCTAAGCAGAAAACATCGTGAGGCATCAGCTATGCTTAGTAGAATGCACCTGTGCTGAATAAATATGAAGCTGTAAATTGGTGAATTGTCCTGCGGTGCCTTCTGATCTATATTGGATTATATCTTGAAACATTAATATTCTGGCTGACAATGTGTTATGACTCATATAGGCTGAATTGAATATGAATGAGTTTTATTAAAGAGTTGAATGATTTGCAACAAATAAACAGCATCATAAATGCTGCTGCTTATTCTTGGAACAGATGTAATCACCAGGAAGAGATAAAAGCAATATGTGTATTAGGAAGGAGGTAGTTTGAAGCATTGCAGGGTAGTGATTATACTTAATTTACTCAATAATGTGATGTCATAGTCTAAAATAAAGACAAATATCTAAAAGAAAATTCTCATGACCCTAACTTTTTACTGATTTGAATACAACCTGCAAGTAAAAACATGTTATCTTACTGTCTGTCATAAAGAGAAAACTCAGGGTAATTGTTCCCATATGGTGCTGTGCATTTAATTCTTTTTAACAGCACCGCCTGTGTATGTATAAAGTCAGTGATGGGAATGGAAACTATTTACTTTGATGGCATTACTCTTGGATCATTTATCACTGCCAGAACCCCACAAAACTGCTGGGACCAGATCCTGTTGATAAGTTATTACATTCTGAACCTGCTACCTTATTTCTAGCGTGCAATAAAAGTGAACTCAGGATCTGAGGATTTTATGTGAATTTTCTTTTCTTTTTGGTAAATGGCAATCTTTAATTTTTATAATGCAGAATGATGATTGTAATAAGCCTCTTACTCTGCTTCAAACTTCTTATCACACATGTACCTTTCTTGCTCTTCAGTCCTGGCCTCCACCTGGGAGGAACTCAAAATGCCAGAGGAGCTTTTTCAGTTTCTCAGTTGTTAGCTTCCGACTTCTTCCCTTTCCCCTCACTGCCTTCACAACTCCCTCCCGTAATCTAACCAAAGCCTAGGTCTTCTTGGCCACATTTATCTATAAGGTCACTATTACAACATAGAACCAGTGAGGCTAAGAGGCCAATGGTTATATCCCTAGAGTTTAATATTGGAAGGAATGATTTAGATAGTGTTGTCTCGGATTTTGATGCTAATCCCAACCAAAAGCATCTTAGAGACTTGATTTTCTCCAAGTATTTTTCTCTCCTTGCTGATATCTTTTTGATCTATAAAACTTAGAAATATTCCACACAGGGGGAAAAAAAGAACTGTTTTTACAGTCCTTTTTTTTTCTCTTTAGTTTCAAATTACTTCTCCAAATTTAATTTTCATAATTCTTTCAATGTTAATTGTCCCTGTGAGCCTGACAACAGTGAATGGGCAGGTAATTGAGATGGGTAAATTTTTAAACCACAGAATATATTCTAAAATATTCTGTTTCTGATACATAAGAACTGGTAGGGTGATTACTGTTGCCTAAAATTTGATAATATAAGATGTCTAATTAAGTCATTGATTCCAGCACAATATTCTCAGTCTGAGGGAATGTTTTATTTTTGTTGAAGGCTAAAAATGCTGTCTAGTAGCATATCAGGGTCTATGAGCTGTGTATAGGACTTAAGCTATACTTTATTCCTTTAGGAGCTGACAGAATTGTAAAGATAGGATTCTTCTGTAACTGTTTCACAGTTTCACTGGTGGTGACCAAGAATCACAGAAATATTTATTGCATTTATCTGCCTCTGGAAGTCCTGAGGGCAGTTAGCTGAGAATAAATCCTGAAGTCTGAGAGGTAGAGAAATCAGTACCTGCTTGCCTCAAAAGTCTATGGAATGAAGATGTGTGGATGTATTATACTATGTGTAAATGATCTTGTTTTTTTGATTGGCAGGTGTATGCTGAAGAAATATTAAAATCCAAAGGAACTGACAATGTATATAGAAAGTGCCACCTCCCCAGGCTCACTGAGTAGTATTGGAAGGAAAGATGAGTCTAACAGAAGCAAGTGAAGAAAAGACCTCAACAAATGGGGCTGAAGAACTGGGCTTCTCACATAGGCTCAAGACTTAGAGAATTTGGGATGATTCAGGAAATGGTTGATCATGATGATTATTGAAAGCTTACTCCATGTTGGGCCTATTAACTCATGTCCTCGTCATATAATTCTATGAAAAAAGTTAGTACTCACCATTGTTTATCATCATCTCTATTTAACCAGTGCAGAAATTTAGGTGTACAAAACTGATCTAGGTCACCTTAAAGCAAGTATCAGAACAGGTGCTCTGACTTTAAAGCCCACAGTCTTGAATACTTTATTAAACTGCATCCACATACAGAGATACTGTATTGTTGCAATCTCAGTTGTACTGTTAATCTCATCATAAATGGCGTTCTTGGAACCACTTCATGTTGAGTAATTTTCAATAT
Organism: Aplodontia rufa; assembly: GCA_004027875.1. Classification (NCBI taxonomy): domain Eukaryota; kingdom Metazoa; phylum Chordata; class Mammalia; order Rodentia; family Aplodontiidae; genus Aplodontia; species Aplodontia rufa. The sequence goes on along the minus strand of PVKS010005081.1, from coordinate 1,712 downwards.
CCAAATCCAATTTTCAAACACTAAGCATACCCCCAGAAAGTCCTGTGACCACTGAAGGAAATTCAAAGGAACAACTCCAAAGGTATTCTAAACACTTGTAGGCATGACAGGCACCCCCAAGGTAACAACTTGAGACAAATGTGCTGAGCTGGTTTACATATAATGTATCGGTTTAAACATCAACCACATTATCTTATAGTCAGAAGTTTTATAGAATTTCTTCACTGGTTAATTTTTGAGCAATTGTATATACAAACATCAGGGGAAAATTGTACAGCATATTTAAAAGTAAACTCCACATGCTTTTACACTAAAAATGTAAGTGTAAAAAGCAAAAGCTAAAAGAAAAAAGTACAGGTAAAAGTCAATAGACTTTTTTTAATGCCTAAAATCTACCAGAACTTTTTTATCTTGAATACATAAGGAATTCCTGTACGTCCACTAATAAAAGACAAGCAACCCAGTAGAGAAAGTGGGCAAAGGACATGAATAGGCACTTCAATGGAGAAATTCAGGTGGTTAATACATATGTGAAGAGATTTCAAACTTTTAACAAAGAAACTCAAAATTAAGGAGCTACAATTCCATGATCATGAATGACATTGAGAAAAACTTCAAATATTTGGTAGTATGAACTATGTGTTGGACACGGCTGTGAGGAGGCAGGAGGCTGTTGGGTCTGCCCTTCACTCCGTTTCAACAGCTGCCCTAGAGCGATCTTGTTACTATTTCCACAGTTCCTTCAGGAAGGGCTGCTAGGTTGTGCTTTGCTAGGCTTCCTAATTCTTATGCAAAGAGTTAGGATGTGTTGGTATGTGCTAACCACAGGCTGTTCCCTACCTAGTTGTTTGCCTGTACTCAATCTGCATAACCCCTGGCAACTCCCTTAAAAGGATTATTGATTCCTTGGCTGTCTCCCCTCCTCCATATATAAAAACCCGTGTGCCTTAAGAATAAAGGGATTCTGAGCTGCCATCAGCTGCGTGTGGTTGCCTCGTTTCCCCGGCTGGGAGGGAAGGGGTCCCTGGACGAGGGGGGACCCGGGTTCCAGCCGTCGGCACTCACCCTCCTCCTGATCGGCTCCCGGGGGGGACAATACAGCCCCCCAACAGGAGGCGAGGACCATTAACCAGCAATGTGGGAAGGACAAACTGATACAGCCGTTCTGGAAAGCCATCAGCCACTGCTCCCTTGGAATCTACTGCAGAGCCCAAGGGCCTACAACCACCCATATTTATTCCATAGGTCACCACCGCCCATCTGCTGAGGCAGCTCTGCGGATCTTCACTGGGCTCTGCCTGAATCTGCACCAAGGGTGTATGGGGCTGCAGGTCTGGTTCAGGCTGCAGATTTGTCTCATCTTGGTTAAGCTGAAGTCTTCCCTAAATAACTCTCAGCCTTCTTGGACCAGCCTGCCCCCAGGGCCAAATTCTCATCGCAGCAATGGCAGAGGTACAAAAGAGCAGTGGCAACATGGGAGCCTCTTCATGCCTAGGTTTGCAACTGCACCCTCTCTCTTCTGCGCATGCTCTATGGGCCAAGGAAAGTCAAGCGGTGATGGGAAGTGCATCCCATTTTAAGTGAGCAGAGATGTCAAGGTTGGGTATCTTTCCAGGGGACTTAGAATCCGCACATTACAGTGACACAGCAATATCGATGTTCATAGCAGCACAATTTACTATTGCTAGGCTATGGAAACAACCCCGATGTCC